>JAQQSZ010002665.1:0-12500 GCA_028646595.1 Phalanger gymnotis
TTCAGTTTTCAACATTCACTTCCACAAGATTCTGAATTCCAAATTTTCTCCCTATCTCTCCCCTCCCCCCACCCCAGGACAGCATGCATTTTGATT
Source organism: Phalanger gymnotis (assembly GCA_028646595.1). Taxonomy (NCBI): domain Eukaryota; kingdom Metazoa; phylum Chordata; class Mammalia; order Diprotodontia; family Phalangeridae; genus Phalanger; species Phalanger gymnotis. The sequence continues at coordinate 97 of JAQQSZ010002665.1, forward strand.
ACCTGTTCTTCCAATCTGCCTTCCCTTCTATTACCCCCCACCCCCTTTTCTTATCCCCTTCCCTTCTATTTTCCTGTAAGACAAGATAGATTTCTATACCCTATTGCCTGTATATCTTATTTCCCAGCTGCATGTAAAAACAATTTTTATCACTCATTTTTAAAGCCTTGAGTTCCACATTGTCTCCCTTGCTCCCTCCCCACCCACCCTCATTGAGAAAGCAAGCAATTCGATATAGTTATACATATGTAGTCTGTAAAACACTTCCATAAGAGTCATGTTGTGGAAGACTAACTATATTACTCTCTATCCTGTCCTGCCCTCCGTTTATACTGTTCCCTCCTTTGACCTGTCCCTCCACAAAAGTGTTTGCTTCTGATTGCCCCTTCCCCCAATCTGCCATCTCTTCTACTATCTCCCCTCTCTTATCCCCTTCCCCCATGCTTTACTGTAGGGTAAGATAGATTTCCATACCCAATGGAGTGTGTATTTTGCTTCCTCCTTAAACCAAATCTGATGAGAGTAAGGCTCACTTATTCCCTCTCACTTCCTCCCTCTTCCCCTCCATTGTAAAAGCTCTTTCTTGCCTTTTATGTGACATAATTTACTACATATGTTCTACCTCTCCCTTTCTCTTTCTCCCAGTACATTCCTCTCAACACAATTTTATTTTTTAGGTATCATCCCTTCATATTCAGCTCACCCTGTGCCCTCTATCTACATATATGTATGTATATATATATGTATATATATATACATACATACACACATATGTACACACACATATATACATACACATTATATACATATATATGTACACATACATACACACACACACACACACACACACACATATATTCCCTCTAATTACCCTAATGCTGAGAAAGGTCTCTTGAGTTACAAATATCATCTTTCCCTGTAGGAATGTTAACAGTTCAACTTTAATAAGCCCCTTATGGCTTCTCTTTCCTGTTTACCTTTTTATGTTTCTCTTGATTCTTGTACTTGGAAGTCAGATTTTCTAATCAGTTCTAGTCTTTTCAACAAGAATACTTAGAAGTCCTCTATTTCATTGAAATTCCATTTTTCCCCTGAAATATACTCGTTTTTGCTGGGTAGGTGATTCTTGGTTTTAATCCTATCTCCTTTGACCTCTGGAATATCGTATTCCATCCCTTAGTGTAAAAGCTATTAAATATTGTGTTATCCTGATTGTATTTCCACAGTACTTGACTTGTTTCTTTCTGGCTGCTTGTAATATTTTCTCCTTGACCTGGGAACTCTGGAATTTGGCTACAGTATTCCTAGGAGTTTTCCTTTTGGGATCTATTTCAAAAGGTGATTGGTGGATTCTTTCCATTTCTATTTTACCCTACCCTCTGGTTCTAGAATATCAAGGCAGTTTTCCTTTATAATTTTTTGAAAGATGATTTCTAGGCTCTTTTTTTGATCATGGTTTTCAGGTAGTCCAGTAATTTTTAAATTATCTCTCCTGGATCTATTTTTCAGATCAGTTGTTTTCTCCAATGAGATATTTCACATTGTCTTCTATTTTCATTCTTTTGGTTCTGTTTCATAATTTCTTGATTTCTCATAAAGTCATTGGCTTGCATTTGCTCCATTCTAATTTTTAAGGAATTATTTTCATCAGTGAGCTTTTGGACCCCCTTTTCCATTTGGCTAATTCTGCTTTTCAAGGCATTCTTCTCCTCATTGGCTTTTTGTCCCTCGTTTGCCATTTGGGTTAGTCTATTTTTGAAGGTGTTATTTTCTTCAACATTTTTGGGGGTCTCCTTTAGTAAGTGTTGACTCATTTTTCATGCTTTCCTTGCATTACTCTCATTTCTCTTCTCAATTTTTCCTCTACTTCTCTTTCTTGATTTTCAAAATCATTTTCGAGCTCTTCTATGGCCTGAAAGCATTTCTTATTTTTCTTGGAGCCATTGGATGTAGGAGCCTTGACCTTATTGCCTTCCTCTGGCTGCATGTCTTGATCTGCCTCGTCAGTAAGTGTGTAAGAAAACATCTTTTCACCAAGAAAGTAACCTTGTATAGTCTTACTCTTTTTCCCATTTGCTCATTTCCCAGCCAATTATTTGACTTTTGAGTTCTTTGTTAAGTGGAGGGTGTAGTGCCCCAAGTTTTGGGTGTTTTGTGCAGTTGTTGTCAGAGATATATCTAAGGACCTGTAAATTCTCGGTTCCTCCAAAGTGGTATGATCAAAAGAGAGGTGTTTACTCCTCTCCTGCTCTATGCTTTGGTCTATGAGCAACTACAGTCTTTTCTGCCCTGGAACTGTGAGGAGGGTTCCCTCTCCACAGCTGCCACCAGCTCTGCCACACCAGTGCTCCTCCTCACCCCAGGACTGCAACCCAGATCAGCCACTCAGTTCTCCCACTGTCTGTAGGCTGAGAACTCCAGAAGCAGCCACCACTGCAGCAACGGCTGCTACCCTGAAACTGGGGCTGGGGCCACGACCGGAATATGCTTCCCTCTCACCTAGGCGAGAGAGCTTTCCCACTGACCTTTGAAGCTGTCTTTAGCATTTGTGGTTTGAGAAGTCTGGAAACCACTGCAGCTACCAGTGATTTAGTGCCTTGAGGCCTGCTCTAGTCCTGTCTGTGCCAGGCGCAGCCCGGGTTGGGCTGCACTCTGCTCTGGGCACAGTGCAATAGACCCTTCCTGTTGGCCTTCCAGATTGTCTTGCCCTGGAAATCTGCTTCAGTCTTTCATTTTGTGGCTTCTGCTGCTGTAGAATTTGTTTAAAGTCATTTTTTACAGGTATTTCAAGGGGTTTGGGGGGATAGCGCAATCAGGTCCCTGCTTCATATTTTCATGGGATTTCAAAGGAATTTACTGTACAAGGAGGTTCTGTATCCAGGAGGGTTTGTTTCATGTCTATCGTAAGTAGTTATAGATTATTGTTGTTACAATGATCTATAAATAGTTACATTAGAATAGCAAAAACAAGGACATATATAAGTATCCAAAGAATAAGTACAAATAATTACAAAGTAGTTAAACACAAGATGGTTTGAATTTCCTAGGTGCATTCTGGCCAGGCACTGTTCTGGGTGCTAAGAATGCAGACAGAAATGAAATGGTCATTTCTCTCAAGTTGCTCATCGTCTGCTGGCAGGGAGACAACATTAGACATGGAGAAACAAAGGAAACCCTGAGCCCATTTACATGAGATTTTAGATGAATTTACTCAGTAGGAGGCTGTTTAAACATCAGAGCCCATTTGGCGCATTTCATATTCATATGTATTTTTGCTTCTAGACTTACCCAGTTTTCTGTCCAGAGTATGCAGTATCCAAAATAATCGATCAGCAAGCACTCTGAAGTGCCTGCTGTGGGTACATATTAGGGACTGTGATAAGCTGTGATTGGACTTTTTGGCCTTATGATGTCTTTACTTTAGGGCACTCCCAGTAAAAACACGTGCTGTACCAGTGCAGGTCAGCCCCCACTCTCTAGAGTCTGAAAGGGTTGCATATGGGCACCAAGAGGTTAAATGAGGTGCTGGTTGACACAGCCAGTGTCAGAAGTAAGACTTGAAACCAGGTCTTCCTGACTCCAAGACCATCCACCATGCCATGCGGAAGATCCAAAGCCAGAAGTGAAACAATCTCTGCCCTCAAGGGGCTTAAATTCTCTCTTTTATAAAGAGAAGGAAATATTCTTTTTAAGAAAAAAAAATGACAGATGGTTCCTGGATAAACTGATTTTTCTTCCCTTCGCAGTTCTGGAAGAATAGTTTTGTGCTTCTTTGTCAGGCAGGTGTCAGGCATGTTTGGCATGCCAAATCACCCTAATGGGCTCCCTGGCAGACTAGGCTCTTTCCCCATAGTGCATAACTGTGAGATTGGTTAAGGACACTCTCTGAAAATAGTCTTTGCTTTTAAAGAAAGAATGGGAAGAAAAGCCAACCTCCCACTGTGAAAGACGATCTTTTCTGATTGCATGCTGTTCTGCCAGTCCTATAGAAAGCTCAGATCACATAACCTGCATGACTTCCAGGGCTCCCAGTCCCCGCAGAGACCCGCTTGAAGCGAGAGGAGTTGTTTGATTTTTTTCATTTTCCAGCTTCTGACTTCAGAGCATCAGGATACATGTGAAGTTCCAAACAGGGAAATTCAGGTTACTTTTGATTCTGATCCTCTCAAGAAATCACCAAAAAAAGAACAGGAAAAAAAAAAAAGAAGCAGGAAAGTTTGCTCGTTATAGCTCTTGGGGCTGTGGCCCTAATAAAAGCAAAGTTTTTGAGACTAAATCCATCGTGAATGAGCTGGATGCTCGTGACCCAAAGGGCCATCTGGGCACTGCTGCCACATGCATCATGGGAGGGACCTCAGAAGGGCATTCTCTCTGGAAGGCTGTGACTATTGTTCTGAGGCCCCTGACAACTGCTCAGGGACCCTTCCCAATCCACAGTAGCCACTCACAGAGACAGAGGGAGGCTCATTAAATATTCACTTGGTGCTCCCAGCAGCTCATTAAGGCAGCAATGGGCAGTGACGAGGATGCTGGAAAGCCCAGTCCCAGGCAGCATCGGCGAGCACAGGCTTCTTGGAGCTCTCAAAGCTTTTCGTTCAGTACCTGTTCTAGGATGACCAGTGCTTGCTCTCTGCTATGCCTTACATACAGGTAAAAACCAAAAAAAAAAGCTAAACTAGCAGACAGGCAGCTGGCACTCAAGCATATTTCAGCTCTTACTACAGTGGGGCCAGTCTGTCCAGCCTTTTTGTTGTTGGTCGTAGTTAGTTGGTTTCTCCCTTGGTGGGTTTTTTGGACCTATTTGAATCTTTCTGTAGCTTGGGGGGGGCCCATACCTTTTAAGTAGGAGGGATGAGTGAGAACTGTCATTCTATTTGAGGGTGGTTTGTGGGGCTTTGGGGATATGACTTCTAACATAGTATCTCAAAGTTAAACCCACACGAGTATCTTCTCTCCACTTCTTCATTTGTTCAGTAAGACTTTTATCCATAGCAGGGGTGTGTGGTGTGTGTGTGTGTGTGTGTGTGTGTGTGTGTGTGTGTGTGTGTGTGTGTGTGAGAGAGAGAGAGAGAGAGAGAATCATTTACCTTCCCTAAAACTGGCTACTTAAATTCTTAAATTTTCCCCCTTAACAAGCAAGTTGGACAATGTAACAGCTGAAAATGCATGTGTTCTCTGGATATATAAGATTTTTTTTTCTGAAAGGCCAAAGGGTAGGCATTATTAAAAGCTATTGGCTTTTCCCCCCAACTAGATTGGTTATCAAATGATATATGACATATAAAACTAGAGCAAAAGAAATATTTCCTGGAAGATAATGAATATGGAGAAAGCAGTCTCAACTTCTTTTACCCCCATAGGATTTCATAGTTTACATGTTTTTTCTCTTACCTTAACAGAAAGTGTTTCCAAACGGCTCATTTCTATGTGGAAGATAGCAGCTCCCCCAGGGTGGTCCCCAATGAGAGCATTCCTATCATCCCTATTCCAGGTAAGTCAGGCCTCTTTCTTCTTTCCAGTGGGTTTTTTTTTCATTGTCATTACTCACCTTTACAATGTGTTCCTGCCTTGACAAAGTATTGTCTTTTATGTAACCTTTATGAGCTTTGCCTGGGCTGCTCTTCACTCAGGACAGGTTAATGAAATCAGACCATAATGACTATGATCTCAGCCCACTCTTCTCAGCCAGTTAAGCCCAGTTCCATATCTGCTATGTAACTGGATCCCCTTAAACTGAACAAAAAGGGAGAGCCAGTCATCAGACCTGGATTCAGGAATGAAGGGGGGAAATGATAGGAAGTAGTAGTACCCAATGTATTGAGACTTTAACTTATCTGGTTTTGAGATGACTCAATTGATTTGTGATACTTTCTGGCATAGGATTTTCTCCCAGGGTTGTCTCCTCCTAGGAAGCCCAGTGGAAAGAGTACTGAATTTAGAGCCACAGGACCTGGGTTCACATTTTATCTCTGAATAAGCAAGTCACTTAATTTCTCTGGGCCTTGGTTTCTTCAAATGTAAAATGAGAGTATTGGGCTAGATGACCTCGAAAGTCCCTTCTAGGCCTAAAGCTATGATCCTGTGATCTGTTAATCTAAAAGTAATTAGTTCATCTCAAGGGGGAAATATTGGTTCTTGGAACATCTGTGTTACTAATTCCTATATGAGATAAAATGCGTGTTTTTGCTAACTTGGGTGAAATCAAATGAAGTGGTATATGCAAAGATCTCTGCAAACCTTGGAGTACCATATAAATGTCCATTATTAATATAATATATAATTAAATAATATGCAGTTATATTACTCATGTATTATAATTAATATCATATACAATATTAATGTAATAATGGACAGCTAGGTGGCGCGGTGGATAGAGCACAGGGCCTGGAGTCAGGAAGATCTGAGTTCAAATCCATCCTCAGACACTTCCTAGCTGTGTGACCCTGCACAAATCACTTAACCCTGTTTGCCTCAGTTTCCTCATCTGTAAAATAAGCTGAGAAGGAAATGGCAAACCACTCCAGTATCTTTAACAAGAAAACCCCAGACAGAGTCACAAAGAGTCAGACACAACTGAAATGACTGAACAACAACAGTTAATATAATACCAATAATATTAACAACTTGTCTTTAGAGTGCTTACATTTAGACAAATAGTTTCCCAGAGCAAGTCATTTAACCTCCTTCAGCCTCTGTTTCTTCATCAATAAAATGAAGAGATTAGAATAGATGGCATCTGATTCTCTTCTGGCTTCTCTTCTGGCTCTTACCCTATGGTCTTATGGTCATCACAGTGACCTTGTGAAGATAGGGAGGTAATCATTATGCTTATGCTAGAAAGAAAGAAGCTAAGACCCATAGCAGTTGAATGGATTGCCCATGGTCACCCCACCTAGTACCAAGATTGGTAGATTGAGCCCAGTGCCCTTCCTATCCCTGCTGTGCTACCCAAAGGAAAAAAAATCAGGAGTTTTGGAGGGAAGGTTACCCATACTTAATCCTTTTATGCTATTTTGATAGCAAAGGATGGCCCAAGACGAAGGACCAAATATTTGGATGTTATTCCCAACATTCTAATCAGACCAAGTTTAGGTGCTTCTTGCTGTGGGTCCATTGTGTACGCCCAAGCTACAATGGCCTCAGAAATTGTAATAAATTTTCTTGTGATAGAATTGAAGTGTGAGATTCTTGTGTAACTCCCTTAAACCTAGACATTTCTTTTCTTTTCACCTGGATATCAATTAATCTTCCAAAATATTTTTCAAGTGCAATACCATTCAGTATTCCCAAGGTTATCAAAATTTCATTAGGCACCAACTCCATTGGAAATCTTTTACAATGGAGATTTGGGAGGAATACACCTACTACAGACCAATGGTGTCAAACTCAAATACAATCAGGGGCCACTGATCTATATGTAAGCATCCCCTCTTGGTCACACATTCACTTTGTGGGCTTTTGGGTTGTTGTTGTTTTTGGGGGTTTTTTTTTTGCCTTTTTGCTGCTAAAGTCAAACTATTTTTTATTTGTTTATTTTTAGTTGTCAACATTCACTTCCATAAGATGTTGAGTTCTAAATTCCCCCCCTCCCAAAACAGCATGCAATCTGATACAGACCATACATATACATTCATATTAAACATATTTTCACATTAGTCATGTTGTAAAGAAGAACAGAAAAAGAGAGAGAGCAAATAGTATGCTTTGATCTGCATTCAGACTCCATAGTTGTTTTTCTGGATGTGGATAGCATTTTCCATCATGAATCTTTTGGAGTTGTGACTTAGTTTTAAAATATAATGATATTGATGTTTTACTATATGTTTATTTTGTTTGGTATTTCTCAATTACATTTTAATCTGGTCTAGCTTCCACTCATGAGAAGGCCACATGTTTGACACCTAAAGATGTCAATATAGTCAATAGACTATTATAACAGGCTTTTGTCTTATACAGCTGTGTCTGAAGGGGAGTTGTTTTGACCCTCTGGCACACCCAAATATATTCATTTGTGTTAAATGCCATTCTGTCAGAAAGTCATGAATCTGCCACCCCAATCCATTTTTGTCACTAAAATTTGCTGTATAGAACCAGGAGGGGTGACAGACATCTGTCTCTGACCACATTACCCTTTGGTCATTTTCTTAGCTGTTAAGCAGCATCCACATTATAGGGTATGGTTTTGTTTCTGGGTTTTCCTTCCCACACCAACTGTGCAATTAGCCTGGCTCTTAAAACCCTTTGGGAAAAATCCTTTCCTTTTATGACAACTGAGATAAAACACGCAGAGAGAATCTTATCCAAGGAAATATGAAGCAAATATTTATTCCACTGGGTTATCTTTCTGCAATAAGATAGTGTCATAGATCCCCTTCCATGAAATACTCCTTAATATTTGTGACTCTTCTCCCAGAAGAGTAGGTCATGCCTCTATGCTGTTGAAATACTTTTTACAGTTAAATGATAGAATCTTTCTCTGATTTTTTTTTAAATTTTATTTCCGCCATTAGAATAGGAATCAGAAGATCTGAGTCCCCCAGCTGTGACTTACTAGGCACGTGACCTTGGGCAGTCATCTGCAAAGTGGAGATAAGAACTATCTCACCTACTTTTCAAGTTGTTGTAAGAAATAAATAAGATCAGAAAAATCACAGAGCAGGAGCTGGAAGGGACCCCAGAGATCATCTCCCTCACTTTACAGATGGGAAAACTGAGCCCAAGTGGCTTCCCTGAGGTCACACAAATAAGAAACATCAGAGATATATACTGCAGCTTGACTATATTGAGTTTGATCTTCCTATTCTGGCCCAGACATTTATCAGGAATATTAAGATTTTGAAAGCTTTAAAAGTATTATTATCCCCATTTTACAGATGAGAAAATGAAAACTTCAAGTTTAGGTGACTTGAACATGGTCATTTGGCTGCCTTGTCTTTATAAGGTGTTAATAGCTTCCTCAGAAAATAGTTTTCATCAATGATAATTTTTTCATCTCCAATAATTTTCATCCTCAACAATCATGAATAATTTTCTACCTTTTCGTAAACAAATCCTCTTAGTCCATGGAAGACCATATTAAATGTCAAATAAGGTTTAACATCTATGGAGAGTCTCCTTAAATATACTTTTTTTTCCTGTTAAGCCCAAATCCCTCCCAGTCAGTCTGGACATTGGTTCTAGTTCCGAGTCTTCCATCTGTAAGCTCTGTGACTTTAGACCAAATCACTTCCCACTCTGGGCCCCAGATTGCTCATCTATGAAGCCAGGGGATTGGGCTATAAATCTACAATCGATCCATAGACATACCTCATTTTGCATAGTAGCAGCTGTGCCCCTGACAAGGGCTCTCAATCATTTTTGTGAATGGAATTTTAAATGTCGCATGGGGAGTTTACTATTTAAAAGAACCCTGTGGTGAATCTCTTTGTAATGACTTGTGATTCCCTAATTCATCGAAATTCAAATTTTCTGCCTCTGAGTCAACTCAATGCAGGCACAATTGTGTAAATAAACTTGCTATTGACCCTTGGCTTAGAAAATTATTGAGGAAAGATTCGCATTAAATGACCTTTCTAGGGTCAGAAGAAACCAGTACTAGAGACTCAGAGCATCTTAAATTTCTTCCAAAGCCCAGATGATGGGGTCTTGTTTATGTGTCTTTTATTCTTCTGATAATGACATTTATCCCTGTTATTCCCTGGCCCGTTCAGATCCCATTAAGGGTGTTGTATGTAAGTCTGGATGCTACATTCTTAAAAGCCCATTGCTAAAATTAAGAGAATCTAGAAAAGGGCAAAGAGATTGGAGTAGGCACCACCCCAAGATGATGCTATCTGAGGATCAGGGGAGCTTTTGTTTTTGTGTTTCTGTCCTCAGCATCCAGCACAGTGCTTGGCATGTCATAATGTAATTACTTAACAAATGCTGACTGATTGAGTATTGTTCATTGATAAGACCTGTCCTTGACTCTGCAACATTTCTCCACTGCCTATATCTCCTTTATGAAAAACTATGTCACCCTCTTCTTTTTGAGAGAAGACCCTTCAAATTACTGGCCCTTCCTACAGTAGAAGATAAGACAGGCCCATGTAGGCAAGATGGCTTTTTTTTTTCAAATGCCTTTAAAGCAAATTAATACACAATCAACTGTGGTGCATTAGGCCTTATTGTAGTTGGTCTCTATGAGAAATTAGTTCTAGTCTGGAAAGATCAAAAGATAAGTGTGCACCGATCAGTTATACTGAATTTTATAGACTATTGTAGATTGAACCCAATCAGCCATGTTGAGTTTTGTAGATTCTTATGAAAGAGGCCTAAAATTTAGAGATAGCCTTTTCGTATTAGAGTCTATCCTCCTGGATAATAAATGTCTATTAACACATTAACAGTAAGCATTTGTTAAGGCTTACTATGTGCCAGGCACACTGTTATGTGTTGGGGATAAGATAAGAAATAATACAAGATGATAACCTCAGCTATCCCTTTCTAGGTATGCTTCCCTTCCATTTGAATTAGGAAAGAAATATCTTTAGATGTCTACTTTAGAATTACACGTTTATCTAATGTCAGAATTGGATATCCCTTTGACCTAGGTAGATTTTTAAGATGATCACTTGAAAAAAAAAAATCAAGTATCACCTACATCATTTGTTTTTATTCTGGACCTATGATTTTGTTCAGGTGGGTATGGAAAGTCCTTCCACCAATGGAGACGAATCATTGTCTGGAATTTAGAATTACAGGATTTCCTGGGGCATTATGAAGTTAAAGGGCCTGTATGCAGTCAAAAACTAGTCTGTGTCAAGGACAGGTCTTAAAGCTAGGTCTTCCTCACTGTAAGACCAGAACCATACTATTCTTCTGTCTGTCTGTCTTTCTCTCTGTCTCTCTCTCACTGCCTGTTTTTCTCTTCCTAACTATTCCTGTATACGTATATTATATATATATATATATATACACATATATATATACACATATATATATAAATATCCATCTATCCATACATACACACATATATTTGGATATTATATATTTATGTACATATATTTGTGTGTATAAGTACATTATATATTATTATATAGAGATCTACAAATAATATTCATGTTATGAACATTCTTTGATATTTTCAGCATATAAATTTTTTATGAAGACATCTGTCATATAACATTCTCTTTTTTTAAATCAGAAACGAGTCCCATTCAGAAATCTGTCATAAAATTGTTCTGGCCCTAAAAGTGTAGACCATGTGAAAAAGGCCCTACTTCCCTTGTCACAATATCGTGTTCTTAGAAATGACTTCTTTCTAAAAAGATGAAAAGTTAATTTCCCAATAAAAATGGTTCTAAGAAAAATTTAGCTGTTCATCAACGGGCCACAAATCAGCCAGAACTTCCTCCCCTGCTTCTTGGGCACTCAGTAGTTAAAATGCATCTTAACAGTTTGAAGGTCACTGCCTTTAGAAGGGTGCCAGCCTGGGGAGGGATCTGAAATGTGCAGTTTCGAACTCTTGGGATTTAACCAACCTGGCTGGCATATTTTATTCATGCAGAGATGATTTCCAGAGAAGACTCATTGGTCTTCTGACAACCATCAAGCCCATTCTTTACTGAGTTTATTGTGTCATAAATGAAAAGAGATTTTTATGGCAGGAAATAAAATATCGGAGTCTTTGTGTTCTTCCCTGAATGGTGTGAGTTGGGCTAAAGAGAATTTGCTTTCTCTCTCCTAACGGGAGTGCTAATGCTTTCCTTGATGGCACACACTCATTTCAGACTTATAAGAAACTTTGATTGGGTCTCTTTCTTGGACACAAAAATAATGCTCCATCTTGACAGAGCCTTGAAATTTCTCTGTCAACCACGACTGGATTGGAAGGAACATCCAGAAAAAAAAGCTTCCTAGTGTGTGGTTTTCCAGATATTTTAGGCCATTTATTATTGAGGAGCTATTGACATGTTCTTCTCCCTCCTCAGCTGTTTTTGTCTCCTTCATTAGCTCCTCTTCCTTCTCCTGCTCCCTTTCTGTGAATTTTTCCTGAAGCATAATCTTTGGCCTTCTATATCAAAAATAACAACATGCAGCATGTATAAAGTATGTTAAGGTTTTCAAAGCACTTTATAAATGTTATCCCATTTGTTCCTCACAACAACCTTGCAAAATAGGTACTGTTATTATTCCCATTTCACAGCTGAGGAAACCGAGGCTGAGAGAAATTAGGTGTTGTGTCCTGTATCTTACTAAGTTTCTAAGATGGGATTCAAACTCAGGTCTTCCTGACTCTACATTCCAATCAGCAGTTAGACTGATTTGACTCCCCCTAGGTTGGTGTTGGGTGAAAACTTGCAAAGGCCATTTCAGGGCAGGCAAGGAGACTATTTATAGCTGCCTCCACAGACTAGTCTTTT
>JAQQSZ010002666.1:0-14685 GCA_028646595.1 Phalanger gymnotis
GGGGGGAGGAAATGGGGAGAAAATTTGTAATTCAAACGCCTGTGAAAATCAATGCTGAAAAACCAAACATGTCAAAAATAAATTAAAAAAAAAAAAGAGTTGACCTTAGGCCTTCTTGTCATGTTACTAGACACTCTCTCTAGATAACCTCACCAAGGCCATGAGTTTAATTATCACTATGCAAATAACTCCCAGTTGTACAAATCCAGTCAATATCATCAATTGCCCATTAGACTTTTCAAAATGGATGTCCTATAGACATCTCAAATTTAACAAGTCCAAAAGGGAAGTCTAAATGTATCCCCATTTATGTCCAGGGCACCATCATCCTTCTAGTTTCTCAGGTTCACAACTAAACATAAGTGCTTCATTCCTCAACCTTCTTCACCCCACCAAGCCAGCTGCCAAATCTTGTCATCTCTTCCCTTGATCCTCTTCTCTCTGCTCACATAGGCACTACACTAGTTCAGACCCTCATCAGCATTAAACAGTTTCCTTGTCAAGAGCTTCTAACCAGCCTAATCCATCCTCCAGAGCTGCCAAAGTGATTTTCCCTAAGCACAAGTCTTAGCATAATACATCCACTAGCCCTCTATTTCCTCTAGGCTAAAATATAAACTCCTGTGCTTGGCAGTTAAAGCCCTTCCCACAAGCCAGTCCCAATCTACCTTTCCAGTCTCACTATACATTGCCTGTCAGATGTACAGACAAGAGAAGAGTTCATTACCAAACAAGAGACAGGGTCACAGAAGGTAAAATGGATAATTTTGATTACATAACATTAAAAAGAAGAGAAGTAAATAGGGGGGAAAGTTTTGCAAGTTTCTCTGAAAAAGGTCTTACAGGAAACTGATTCAAATCTAGAAGGATAAGAGCCACTGCCAACTGAAAAATGGTCAAAGAATATGAACAGGCAGTTTTCAGAGGAAGAAATCCAATCTATCAATAGCCATATGGGGTAAAAATGCTTTGAATCACTAATAATTTTTTTTGTTCTTCTTTAGTCATTTCAGTCATGCCTGACTCTGTGACCTCATTTGAGGTGTTCTTGGCAAATATACTAGAGTGGTTTGCCATTTCCTTCTCCAGCTCATTTTACAGATGAGGAAACTGAGGTAAATGAGGTTAAGTGACTTTCCCAGGGTCACACAACTAGTAAGTATCTGAGGCTGGATTTTAACTCGAGTGTTCCTGACTCCAGGCCTGGCGCTGCATCCACAGAGCCACCTACCTATTCTTTACTAATAATCAGAGAAATGTAAATCTTAGTAACTCTAATGTTCTACCTGACACCAATTAGAATGGTAAAGTTTATAAAAAGGAAAAATGACAAAGGCTAGCGGGGCTATGGGAAAACAGATACATTTAATTAAATCACAGTGGCAGAGTATAAACTGGTCCAGCCAATCTGGAAAGCAATTTGGAACTGTGCCCAAAAAACTATAAAACTGTACATATACCATTAGGTCAGTACTCCCAAAGAGATAAAAGAAAGAGGAAAAGGGACTCACACAAACAAAAAATATATGTAACAGCACTTTCTGTGGTAGCAAAGAACTGGAATCTGAGGAAGTGCTGATCAAATGGAGAATGGTCGAACAAGTTATGGTATACATGAATGTAGTGGGATACTCTGTATTCCAAGAAACTATGAAGGGGATGATTCTGGAAAAACCTAGGAAGACTTTTATGAATTAATGCAAAATGAAGTGAGTAGAACCAGAAGAATAATTTATATAGTAACAATACTGTAAAAACAAATAATTTCAAAAGACTTAGGAACTCTGATTAGCAATTTGTTTCACCTGATTATACCAATTTGTAGCAAGGGTTCTGCTTTCCTTGCATTCTCAGCAAGGGAGAGAATAAAGAAAAAAGGAGGGAGAAAAGGCAGATCTTCATGAAAATAAAATAAAATTTAATTTTGAAAATGCAGTTGTGATATAAAGTATTCTATTATGTAATCTTAAAGAATGTTAGTGAAACATTCAAAAATCTTACAAAGTTAAGACTTTTTTTAAAAGGACCATCTCTTAGCTTTTCTAACCCAGTGACAGATGAGATAAACAAAAAAATCCTAAAAACCTCAATTGTTAAATAGTTACAAGAAGTATAGAAGCCAATGAGTGAATAAATAATTTTACATTTAGGATACAATCACTGCAAATGTTTATAATGATGAAGAGACTTTGGAACTTATTTTTAATAGGTTAAAACTTAGCATCAAACATTTTTCAAAAAGCAAAAAAAGAGTAGATTAACTTACCTACTGAATAATAGGATAAATTCTTCAAATCATATGCACAGATGGCACTAGACTCACATTTGGGAATAAGCATATTTTCACAGAGCTTTATTTTATAAAGTATACGCCTTTCAATATCAACAGCTTCCCATGTATAACTAGAAAGAAGAAAAAATAATCATTACATTCTAGTAAAAGTGAGACAATTTTATAAGTCAATTGTTTAAGAAAGTCACTATAACTGAAAAACTTTTAATTCTTCCACAGTCGTCATACTGTTTTGACTGCAAGTACACAACAAATAAAGACCACACTCCCTAAAATGATAGATTTTGGAAGGAAAAATTCTACCAATTATAAACCACATTTAAGTTTTATACCAGCTAGATTTAAAAGTACAACCTATATTAAAACTATTATGGTAGCTCTCTAAAGTCATATTCTGTACCTTTCTAGCTCATCTAATTATTTTAATCTCCAGAACCAGATTTAGAACTATCCCAGAGTCAAAAAGTGATAGAGCTGGAAGGAACATTCAAGGAAATCTAGACCAACTCCCTTCATTTTGCAATGAGGAAAGTGAGACCCATTTAGGTTAAACAACTTCCCCAAGATCACAAAGAAAGGTTAAGGGCAAAACCAAGATTAGAATCTAGTTTTCCTTAACTCACAGTTCAGTGTTTTTAATAAATAACAAATGTCTTAGTGGATATCTATTGTGTATGGGACTAAGTAAAAGGTGCTTGGAGGGAGAGAGAGGGAGAGAGGAGAGGGAGGGGAATTAAGTAGCATAAGTACAAAGAAAATACCATCTAAGTGGGGAAACAAAGGACAGTTAAATAATAAAATAATACCTTAAAATTAGGGTAAAAAATAATAATGATATCTTAAATTGAAGTGCTAAATAATAATAAAGTAATAGCAGTATTTTCAATGAGTTTAGACAAAACTATAAAAGACACCACAAGATTGACAAATAAAGATATATACACTGGTGATAAACTTAAATTACAAGTTTGGGTTAAATCATGGTACTCATCTGTTTTTATTAGTACTCCATAACACTACAATATAAATTTTTGCTTCCCTTCATAAAATATTAATTATACACTAACACTGCCACCACCTTAGTTCAGGCCTTCATCACTTCACTCTTCATCTATTACAATAAAGAGCCTTCTAGTTGGTCTACCTGCCTCTCTCCATTCAATATATCCTCCATTGAGCTACCAAAATGGTCTTCCTAGCACAAACCTGACCATGCCATCCTCCTAGGTAAAAACTCCAGTGACCCCCTGTAAATATGGTGGATTTTAGTGTGTAAGGTGGATTTTTGTTATTCTTTCTTAGAGTTTAGTTTCTCAGGATCCATGGCTATAACAATCTCTATTTCCCAGGCTCCTGACTTGTAAACATCTCTACCATGCTTGTGCAGCATTACATAATAATAAATAATATAAATATTTGTGCTTAAATTGTAAATATCCACTGCGACTGCAAAGTGGATATAACAGTGAGGAAATATAAACTTGTGAGGCTATTGCTGGCAAGATACCTTCTTTATCTGTTGCCCTATAAAGCAGGTAGGCATTGGTCAGTGACTGGGGAACTCTTAGGGTTGAATGCACAAGCTGGAATGTTGTATGTGCCTTGATCGTCCCCCATCAAGGCTTGGGGGGAATATGTGTTTGCCTCAACTGGCCCCTATTGAGGCTTGAGGGTATTTAGGAGAGTGCACAACCTGTGCCCGTCTCAACTGATCCCATAGAGATGTATGAGTAGTTGCCCCTCCCCTTCTCACCAGCCCCTGCAAGAAGGGTGATTAGGGAATACTGTAGGAGTTGGTGCTCCCATTATCAGCAACTCCCACTGAGAAGAACTAGACAAGAATAAAGATTATTAGCCCCTCCAAAGCTGTCTTCTTGTCTGACTAGATCAAGAGTGAACCTGTGCTAGCAGCCTTCCTATGTGCTAGTGTTTATCTGTCCTACACCCCACTATATTACCTTCAGGAACAAATACAAAATACTGATTGGCTTTTTTAACCTACTCACTTCTTCCTTTCCCAGTCTTCACTCTCTACATACTCCACAATCCAGTGACACTGGCCTCCTCACTACTGCTCAAACAAAATTGTGTGTTTTCTCTAGCTGTCCTCTGTGACTGGAATACCTCTTCTTCCTCATCTTCAGACTCATCTTCCTTGAAGTCTCCGCTAAAATCCCATCTTCGACCCAAGGCCTTTCCTCTCCCCATAATGCTAGTAACTTTCATCTGTTGAATACCTCCAATTTACATTGTATATGATTTCTCAGTATATAGCTAAAGTTTGCATGTTGTCTCCCTCACTAGACTGTGAGCTCCTTGAGGGCAGGAACTATGATTCTGCCTTTCTTTGTATCCCCAAAGCTTATTAGCACAGTGCCTGGCACTAGCAAGTGCTTAATACTTGCTGACATAACACATTCATTTGAACAAAGGTGACGAAAGGCTGGACAATAGGCCTTGGAAAACACTAAGCAGCCCAATCAAAGTAAGCATCTGTGAATTTACCAGAGGAAAGGAACAATAAAAGACAATAGCAAAAGCAGGAAAAATGGGAAAGGACAAGGAATGTTCAAATAATGAGTCAGAGAAAACCCATTTTTAAGAGTTAAAAGTGAAGTTAAAGCCTCCCTACCACATTCCTCTGCAGAAAGGCAAAGACAACAGGTCTGATTCACTGTATATGTTTTCAGATTTTTTTCAGTGTATTGCTTGGTTTTGCCTACTTTTTCCTCTACTTTCTTTTGTTTAAAAAATATCTGTTATATGGCTCTCAGGAAGAGAGAGTAGAAGGGAGGTTGGGAGAAACTCTAGTGATCTACAAAAAGAAAAGATACAAAAAAAAAAATTTAAAAGTTTAAAAATCTAGTTTGACTATCAAAATCACAGAATAAGAAAACAAGCCCAATCTGCCTTCCAAATTCATCACTCAAATGAAACTGCTGTCTCCAAAGTTACCAATGATACCTTCATTACCAAATCTACTGGCCTTTTTCTCCACCCTCATCCCTCTTGATCTGTCTTCAATATTTTATACCATCAACCACCCTCTCTTCCTGGATACTCTCTCCTCTTCAGGTTTTCATGACAGGGCTCACTCTGGGTTCTCCTCCTACCTATCTAATTGCACTCCTCAGTCTCTTTTGTCAAATGCCATCATACATTTGAGCGTCCCCAATGGCCCTCTCTTCTCTCTATATACTCTTGTTCCTGATGATCGCTCATCAGCTCCCATGGATCCAATTATCATCTCTATGCCGATGCTTCTCAGTTCTACTTATCCAGCCCTAACTTCCAGACTCACATTTCCAACTAACTATTGGACATCTCAGACTGTATGTACCACAGCATCTCAAATTCAACATGTCCAAAGCAGAATTATCTTTCTCTCCAAATGTACTCCTTTTCCTATTTCAAATCCTATCTGCACTTCTCCACTCACATAGCTTTAACCACCTCTCTCCTGGACACCTGCAATAGTTTCTTATTTGCTCTACCTACCTCTAACTTCTCCTCCTTACAGTGAAGCCTCCACATCTCCAAAGTCATTCATTTGATCATTTTTCTACTTAACAGCTTCCAGGAGCTTCCTCTTATTTCTAAGATCAAATATAAACTCCTATGTCTGGCATTTAAATCTCTTCATGATCTTGATCCCTCTCTACCTCTCCACACACAGCAAGATCCAGACATACTGGCCTACCTGCTGTTCCACACACCTCTGGGCGTCTGCACTGGCTGTTCTCCTTTGACTCAGTAATCCCCAGTTTGCTTCAAGACTCAGCTCATAAATAATCTTCTAGATGAAGACTTTCTTGATCCCTGCAACCATTAATGTATTCCCACACCTAAGCTACCTGCAAATGTTTTTATTTACTCTATATATACTTACCTTTGTACATGTCGTCTCCCTTAAGAGAAGGGACTGCTTTAGTTTTGGTTTTGTATTCCCCGCACTTAAAGAGTGTCTTTCATAAAGAAACAGTCAAATGACTGCTTGTTATTTAAGTAGTCCAAAGCTCTTTCCACTACGTCACACTGCCTCACAAAACTGAATGTATCTTTTAGAGGGGAATCATTGTCATCATTGTCATTTTTAGATAGAATGCAGTTCAAACTGAGCAAAATAATAACTATGATGAAGTTTTTCAGAAACTTAAAGATACTGGCACTTTGATGTTAAGTCTAAATCCTATGTTATTCAGAGAGAAAACTAGCAATGTGACTCTGATCACACTGAGAGTGCAGCTCGAGGTGGGCACAGAATTGTCCCACAGAGTTTTCTTGTTTGTAGTGGTAAAAGTTGTAGATCATTTCCAGGTCTACACCAGAAAGCAAGCGAACAGCTGGTTGGGAAGATGGAGCCTAAGACGGCAGCTCTTATGAAAATATGTTGGGATTTTAGTGTATCATAAGGTTATCAGCCAAAAGGGTGGAGACAATCAAAATAGCTAATTAGTTAAAATAGACACTGTCTTAGTTAGACTACATCTAGGGTTCTGCATTCAGTTCTTATCACCATGTTTCAGGAAGAATATGGATAGGCTTAAGAACATCCAAAAGAAATGATGATGGTAAAAGGTCTCAAGATCATTCCATATGAGGAAAACTGAAATGGGAGTTGTTTAGCCTGAAGAAAGACAGAGATGGGCATATCTTTACAAATGAAAAAACTGAGCCCCCAAGAAGCTGAATTGCCAAAGATCACACAGGTATTAAAAGCCCGTTATATATGTATGTTCCAGGTACCAAGAAACACAAGAATAAAAGCACAAATAGACTCTACCCTAGAGAAGCTTACAATCTAAGCAGGAGACATGTACATTATGGGCATGTGCAAAGTAGATACAAGATGACTGGGAGATTCAGAAAAGGGTAGAGGAGAGAAAAAGATTTAGAGGAACTAGTGACTAAGAGGCAAGGACAAAGGAAAAATGGATTCCAATTAATGGGGAAAGTATTTTGTCCAATGCAAAGACACAGAATGGGAAATGGAATGTCATGCTGGAGAAACAGTGAGAAAGCGAGATGAAGGGAAGTAATTCAAGAAAAATGAGATTTGTTCTGCTTGTCCCCAGAGGGTAGAGCTTGGAGCCATGTGTAGAAGTCATAGAGAGGCAAATTTAGGCTTGACTTAAAAAGTTAACAATACAAACTGTCTCAAATGTAATAGATCACTCAGGAAGTGGTAGCTCACCTCTCAATGGACACTTTCAAATAAAGGCTAATTGACCAGCAGGGATGCTGCTGCAGAGAGGATTCTGGTTCACAAAATGGGTCTGAAATTCTATAATTTGGAGTCCAAAGACTTGGCTCTGAGTCCTGGCTCTGATATCTATGATCTGTATGACCCTGGGCAAGTCACTTAACCTCTCAGAGTTGAATTAATTGTTGAAAGTCTCTCCCACTTCTAAATTCCTTGATCCTAACAAGATTCTTCTGGTAACCAGAGGCCCCCTAAAGAATCTAAAACTGGCCAATTTTATACTGAGATCCCCACTAATTATTCTTTGAAATCAGTATGTTGGCAAGGATTATTCTTTCATCAAAAAGATAAAATTTGATCATTAGCATCATTCCAGAGCAGGTAAAAAAAACCTCTAGATCTTTAGTGCAGCTTCTCAAGTTAAAACAGCAAGCTCACTCATTTATAAATCACAGGTTCAGGTATTGGCAATAACACATTTAAGAAATGGTCTAGACGTAACTGCCATTTTAAAAGTATATTTTAAATATTTCCATATGATCTTAGATTTAGAGCTGAAGGTAACTTAGGCCCTCTAGTCCAATGCCTTTATTTCACAGAGGAGGGAACTGAGCCCCAGATATACTAAGAGATTTCCCTCAAGTCTCACAGAAAGCAAATAGGAGGTTTGGGGTTAAAACCCAGGTCTCTTGGCTCTTTCCACTGCTTTGTTTAGTTGGGGGTGGGGGGAGTTTTGTTTTTAAGCTGAGAAGTTCCACCTTTGGATCTGCCTCTTTATCAGTGTCAAGTCAGACTTGAATTGAAAAAATATAAAGCAAGGATTTAAGTCAAATAATTTCTAAACGAAAAACAAGTTTTTTTTCAGTTTTGCCAAAATCATACAGAGAATCATTTTTACTTCTCTTCAGGGCTGTCTGACTTGAACTGCATCACCCTCTTTAAAACATGTGCTTCATCTTCCTGAACTTAAAAGTATCGTCAGAAAAAAAAAAAAGATTCTATTTCACCAAGATTAATTAAACTTACCTCCCAATGGCACAGAGAAGATAGGGTGTCGAATTCACTTGAAGAAAAAAGTAAAGCAGCCCTCCCAAAGGTAGGAGGAGATGGATAAAACTGGAGTGTGTATCCCAGATATAGATGTGTTTGTAGTTATTTGCATGCTATCTCCCTTATTAGATCCAGAGTATGGTAAATGTGGGAGAGAAGAGAATGACTACCAAAGTGAAAGCCTACAGAGCTGCTGTGCTGACCTCATTGTTGTATGCCTGTGAAACCAAGACAGTCTACCAGCACCGCCCCAGGAAACTGAATCGATTCCATTTGAATTGGGTTAGGAAGATTCTGAAGATCACCTGGCAGGATAAGGTACCAGACATTGAGGTCCTATCTCGAGTTCAACAGCTAAGCATTCAAATTCTGCTTCAGAGAGCACAACTCCAATTGGGCTGTCCATGTTGTTCAAATGCAAAACGTAACCTTGCCAAAAAGACTATTTTATGGAGAACTCAGAAAGGGCAATCACTCACACGTTGGTCAGAAGAAGAGATACAAGAACACTCTCAAGGTCTCTCTTAAGAACTGTGGAATTGATTGTGTGATATGGGAGACACTGGCACAGGACCACTCCGGAGCTCACATCAGAGAAGGTGTTGTGCTCCATGAGCAAAACAGAATTGAAACAGCTCAAAGGAAATAAAGTATGTGCAAATTTAGAGAATCCACCCCAAATGTTCACATGGACTAATTGTGTCCAACCTGTGGTAGAGCATTGCAAGTTTGTATTGGTCTGGTCAGCTACAGTCATACACACTGAAACTTGAATCTAGCATAGTGATGTCATTTTGGTCACCTCTGAGAAGAAAGGACAACCAACCAAGCTCCTTGAGGGCCAGACCGCCTTCTTTTTTGTATCCCCAGTGCTTGGCACAGGTCCTGGTACGTGGTGGATGTTTAATAAATATTTACTGAATGACAACTTGAGATTTCTTCCAGCCCTCTAATTTAAGACCTTCCACTTCCAGATACCAGAATACAGTAAAGCTCAGTCATCTAACAGTACTTTTTATCAGGACCGGTAATCTTATCAGCCTGGGAACTCCCAACTACCAAAGAAGAAATGAAGCCAAGCAGCATCATAGAATTGCCTGGGGCATTGAAAGGTTAAGTGACTTAACTGCCCAGTCACACCTGGTATCAGAGTTAATATTTGCATCCTGACTCAGATATTGATGGCCCTCTATCCACTACCCCATACCATTTTTTTGAACTTAAAGTCTAAAAATAGAACAGACTTCCCATCCCATCCCATACCTTTCATTCAGCATCAATCTTAGCAAAATGCTACTAGACAACAGCCCCCTCACCATTTACAAGCCTCCTTCCAAGGTCTGCATCAACATATCTGGCAGTGAGTTTAAATATCAGTAGTTAAGCTGGGCCTGATTCCAATCATTCTTCCAGGGGCCAAGAAGAATTAGGTGCCAATCAGAAAAATACATTATAAGCAAAGTTTTAAGGAAGCGGTATATACTCTAGATAGTGACAAAACATTCATCCAATTAGCTACCACAAATGCTTAATTGGCTAATTGAATATCATCTCACACAGCCGCAGGGAGGAGTTTTCTGCCATTTTTGAACATGGGATGTATGACGAGTGGGGAACATACCGAGAAGTTGCATGTTGGGGACATATAGAGAAGATTGTGACCTACAAGGGAGCAAACCAATCCCTTCAGAGGTACTGAGCTGATGGTGCATCAATCTATGTCAGTCTAACGGAATAAAGTTGGTCTCACTCCTGTACACTCCACTACCCCTTCCTAAAGAAGGGTGGAGTCTGCTCCTGGCCAGGAACAACCAATTCCTTTGAATTCCTCAATAATAATATACTGCCCTTGATACCTGAATTTCAGTATCAAGCGTATTTCTAATATAAGTGTTACAAACCTGACATTCAGTAATCCTCAACCAAGCACCAGAATATTCAAAAGCTTGAGTGCACTCCATGAAAAGTAAGGCTATGTTTTTGTTAAGAGCAGTATCATCATTCTTACAGACTAAGAAAAAAAACCTACTTCCTACCCAATAATGAAATTTTAGAGGTGAAATCACTAAATTGTTTTATACAACTTAAGGTACATGAGGGATTTTTAATGGCGATGGGGAAGTAAGTAGAAGAGATTGGTAGCAATAGTAATGACAGTAAAACTTTTTTTTAAAATGCATAGAAGAAAACAAAGGAAGCACAGATAAGCAGGACAGTTTTGAAAGTAATGTGTAGAATTAAACATTTTTTAAAAAGCAAGCAATATGAAATTCAGTTTCAGATATAATCCTTTTTATGTTGTGATATATATATTATATATATATATGGAAATACTCTTGATATATAAGTTCAGAATAAAAAAAAATTTTTTAAAGTGGAAAATGACAGAAGAAGAAATAAATGGATTCCCTCTTTTTTCCAACTTACAATCTTGCTGTGTGATACATAGCCCCAAATTCTGTTTGATCAATACACAAATATTCCCTCTGTGACATCATCCACTTCCTCTTTAATTATGTATTAACATACGTATTTTTTTAAAAATTAAATAAATATTTAAAATATTTTTTTAAAAAGCACATGACAATAGAACAAGTGGTAACTTTTTAGAACTAGGTAGAATTCCATTTTAAAGAACTTCAGGACATTCAACGTGATACACTACATTCAAACTCCGTGAAAATAGCAGCTCATTGCTACTGTTTACAGAGAGGTAATATTTTGCTGTTTCATTTAAAAAAATAAAACAAGCAATCAGTGTACACAGCTGGGGAGGCAGAAGGCAATAAAGATTTTCCTTGCTGGATGGGGGAGGGGATGGCAAGAAGCCTGAATTTGATCACAGAAACTGAGCAACAGCTCCCAGAAGAATAAACATTCCTACTACTATTTGAATTTAAAACACACTTAAAGAATGATGTCACAAACACTTTTTGGAAATGTTGGAAGGGTACAAATCCATCAACAAATTTTTAGGGGTCTCATTAAATCGGCTTTGGAGTGCTTTTCTGTAAGAGCTGGCAGAACTACTTCCTTTTGGGAACTACAGGGCTATTGTCATGTAGACTAGGGGATGGAACTGAATTGCCAGTCCAGACCAGAGAAGAGTCATGTGAGGGAGAATACCAAGCAAAGTATCAAGACCAAAAAATGGTATCATTAACAGCACTTAGGAACTAAGTCTGTAATAGAAAACTAGCAAGTAAATGATTCCTGAGGACAACATTCCAAGCTTTTCCATGAAATGTCTCAACTCTCACAAAATTTGTCACAGACATCAGCTATTTTTACAGAAAGGAAGCAAGATGTAGTGGTTAAAAAGCTGATCTCAATGGTCGTGGTTCAAGTCTCACCTCTTACACATACTATATGACCCTGGGCAAGTCCCTCAGACTCAGTGCCCCCACACAACTAAGACAGGCACTATTAGTGGAGGTTTCCTCTCCCTGCACCAATGAAATCACAGGTCTGGGCCCACCATTAAATAAATACATATCGAAAGATATAGACATATAGACTTATTTATGTATTTACTCTATAATGGCCAAGTATTCAAATTCATTATTTGTGTGGGAACATGAATGCCAATAGTCAAGACATTCAAAAGAGCTCTCCCTGAAAATCCTGGAAAGCAAGTTCACTGAATAAGCAATAAACAAAGACAGTTCAAATGATATATATGCTGGTAAACTAAAATAGTTACAGCTATGTTCATGTGTGACACTATTCCCCTGGTTAGATATCTCCTGGTTCCCCCCATTCCCCAACAAAACTCATTCCTGTAGGACCTAGGGGGCTCCTGGATGGAAAATCTAGAACTAAAGAACTGGAAAAGAATAATAATAAAAAGCATTTACACAGTGTTTTAGGATTTACGAAATGCCCCAACAAATAAATGGTCAAAGGACATGAACAAGCAGTTTTCAGATGATGAAATCTATAGCTATAGTCACATGAAAAAATGTTTTAAACCACTATTGACTAGAGAAATGCAAATTAAAACAATTCTGAGGTACCGCCTCACACCTATCAGATTGGTAAATAAGACAGAAAAGGAAAATAATAAATGGTAGAGGGGATGTGTGGGAAAATTGGGACATAATGCCTTGTTGATGGAGTTGTGAACTGATTCAATCATTCTGGAGAGCAATTTGGAACTATGCCCAAAGGCTATAAAACTGTGCATATTCTTTGATCCACCAATACAACTGCTAGGCCTGTATCCAAAAGAGAAAAAAAAAAGAGGGGGGGAAGGGGACCTCATTAGGACGAAAATATTTTTATTAATTTATTTTAAACTTAGATACTAAAACTTAAATACAAAATGAGGGGAAAAAAAAGCATTGCCATGTGCACAGCAGAACATAAGAGGATTCAAAATATACAGCAATAAATTTCCATTTCAAAAAAGCTACATAATAGAAGATGGCGGCGGGAAAGCAGGGCCTCACTTAAGCTCTCTCCCAAATCCCTCCAAACACTTGTAAAAAATGGCTCCGAACAAATTCTAGGGCTACAGAACCCACAAAATACGAGAAGGAAACAGGTCACCAGCCCAGGACAGCCTGGATGGTCACTGGGAAGGGTCTATCACACAGTGCTGGGAGCAAAACACAGCCCAGTGTGGGCCATGCCAGGACAGACAAGCCTGAGAGTTGGCCGGCCAGAACAGGCCTTATGGCCATGAACCACTGAGCTGTAGCAGTTACCAGACTTCTCAACCCACAAATGCCAAAGACCACAGAGCAGGTTAGTGGGAAAGCTGCTGGATAGGGGTGAGAGTGGTCCAGCCCCAAACATGGAGGCAGCGGAGGCAGTGCAGTGGTGGATGCAGCAGGAAGTTCGTGCAGCTGCTTCCAGAGCTCCAGCGTCAGCTGCTTCTGGAGTCCCTGGCCCACAGAGTGGGAGGAATCGAGTGACAGATCAGAGTGGGAGTGCAGGGAGTGCTTTGCCCTGCTTGGATCTGGATCACAGTCTCAGTTGGCAGTTCTTGGGGGAGGAGGAACACTGCAGTGGCAGACCTTGCGGTGACGGTGGAATAGAAGAAGCTCAGAAAACAACAGCACAAGGCCCCTAAAGCTTGGGACAAAGTACTCTCTACTCTACAAGCAGTTATACCCTGACAAAAAACTCAAGGGTCAAGTAGTTGGCTGGGAACATGGCCAGGAAGCAAAAATGGACTCAGACTTTAGAATCTTTTTTTGGTGACAAAGAATATCAAAACATACAACCAGAAGAAGTCAACAAAGTCATAGAGCCTACAACAAAAGCCTCCAAGAAAAACATGAACTGGTCTCAGGCCACGGAAGAGCTCAAAAAGGATTTGGAAAATTAAGAGAAGTAGAGGAAACACTGGGAAGAGAAATGAGAGTGATGCAAGAAAATCATGAAAAACAAGTCAATGACCGGCTAAAGGAGACCCAAAAAAAAATACTGAAGAAAATAACACCTTAAAAAATAGACTAACTCGCAAGATGGCAGCTGGAAAGCAGTGACTGGGGTGACCTCTGCACCAAGTCCCTCCAAAAACCTATAAAAAAATGGCTCTGAACCAATTCTAGAGCTGCAGAACCCACAAAGTGGCAGAGGGAAGCAGGGCTCCAGCCCAGGACAGCCTGGATGGTCTCGGGGTAAGGTCTGTCCCGCACGGAGCTCCCAGCTGAGGGGAGTGGAGCTGAGCCCAGTGCACGCAGCGCGGACCACGGACCAACCAGACCACAAGCTGAACGGAGAGTGCCCTAGCATCCTGAATTACTGAGCTGTGGCATTTACCAGACCTTACAACCCACAAACAGCAAAGACAACAGAGAAGGTTAGTGGGAAAAGCTGCAGGACTGAGTTTGTGGTTCGGCCACCACCCCTGGGGCAGCAGAGGTGGGGCAGCTTTAGAACTACAGCTGCAGTTGCTTCTGGCCCCAGGCCCACCTGGTGGGAGGAATTAAGTGGCTGATCAGAGCAGGACTGAAGAGCCTGCTGAAGATTTAAGCCCAGTCCAGGTAGGGGGTTCTTGGGGAAGGAGGAGTGCTGGTGAGGCAGCGCATCCACCCAAGCAAGGAACATAGAACTCTTTAGTCTACAAGCAGTCATACCCCACTGAAAAACTCAAGGGTTAAGTAAGTTGGCTGGGAACATGGCCAGG
>JAQQSZ010002667.1:0-14685 GCA_028646595.1 Phalanger gymnotis
TAGATGTAGATATGTAGATATATACACAGAGGGCATAGGGTGAGTTGAATATGAAGGGATGATAGCTAAAAATGTAAAATCAAAATAAGGGAGGAGACAGGAATATATGTAGAGAGGGAGAAAGGGACAGATAGAATTGGGAAAATGTTCGCACATAAAAGCAGCAAGAAAAAGCAGTTCTGTAGGAAGGGAAGAGTGGGCAGGTGAGGTGGAATGAGTGAATCTTGCTCTCATTCCGTTTGATCTGAGGAGGGAATAACATACACACAAAATTGGGTATCCTACCCCACATGAAAGAAGGAGGAAGAAGATAAAAATGGCATGATGACAGAAGGGAGGGCTGATAGGGGGAGGAGGTAATAAAAAAAAACACTTTTGAAAAAGGACAGGGTCAAGGGAGAAAATTCAGTGAAGGGGGATAGTTTAGGAAGGAACAAAATATCGTTAGTCTTTCACAACATGAGTATTGTGAAAGGGTTTTACATAATGATACCTATGTGGCCTATGTCGAATTTGTTGCCTTCTTGGGGAGGGTGGGTGGGAAGGCAAGAGGGGAGAGCATTTGGAACTCAAAGTTTTAAAAACAGATGTTCAAAAAAAGTTTTTGCATGCAACTAGGCAATAAGATAAACAGGTAATGGGGCATAGAAACTTATCTTGCCCTACAAGAAAGCAAGGGAAAAGGGGATGGGAGGGGAGTGGGGGAACAGAAGAGAGGGCTGACTGGGGAATGGGGTAACCATCTTGGAGTGGGCAGGAGGCTAGAAATGAGGAGAAATTCATAATTCTAACTCTTTTGAAAATCAATGCTGAAAACTAAATATATTAAATAAATTAAATAAATAAATTTAATAAAATAATTACAATTAAAAAAGAAAATTAGTGCAGTAATAAAAATTTTAGATATATTTGTATTGTATAATCTGTCATCTTGCTCTTTTGAATAAATCTTTAAAATGTAAAAAAATTGCAATTGTATTTTAATAGTTATATTAGCTTTCCTAATTGAAGCAAACTATGCCAAATAATATAAGGAGAAGTATTTTTAAAAATTCAAATAAGAAACATTCAACAACTACCATGAGTAAATCATGCTACACACAATTTTTCATCTTAAATGAGGAGAAGTTGGATGGGCAGATAATGGGAAAAATCATTAATTCGAATTCAATAGTTCTCTGTTAGGACTACTTCCTCAAGATGATGTATAACAAACAATGGATGTAATCTCTTCCTGGCATTATCAAATCCAGATCTCTATGTAGGCAATTCTTCACCTTTGCATTCACCTCAAGGTTCTCAAGAAGGCAGTCAATACATTGGCAGGCACCATCTCCTAGCAGTCTCACCCCATCAGAGTAGACTCAAGGGCAGCTCGCTGCTTTCACCCTTCCAGAGCTCCCATGCCAATAGTCCACTACTCCCTCTGGGTCAGCATGTCAGCAGCCACCATCCCCTTCTCTCTCCTCACCAGCTGCTTCCACCAAATCTGCACGAAGGTCATTCTCCACTTTTTTCTCTGAACTCTGTGTGAAGGCAGTTCTCTGACCTTTTTCAAAACTCTGCTTACGATACAATCTCAAAATATTCACCCTTTTAGCACAGTCTTCTAGACCCAGGCTTATCAACTCAAGCCCTGGGAAGGAAAGATTATGTCCCAAGGCCCCTGCTCTGGGCCCCCGGGAAACAATTCCTATCACTTCCACCTCCATCACTTCCACTCGCCTGTTTTCTTTCCACCCTTTTTTGCTCCTAGGGCTCCATAGACCCATATCCACCCCAAGTACAAAGAGCGATCCATAAACTGGGGAACATTCAACCGCTCCAGTACCCCCAAATGCCATACTTTCCTTTTAATCTGTAGATTATGCCAACGTCTCCATTTGTTGCAACAACTCAGCTAGCAGATGCCGTAGGGATGTAAGACCTGACAACAATCAGCACACAGAAAGCTGCCAATACAGTTTCTTTTGATCTGCTTTAGTAAGGAAAGCAGCATTAAGGGGTTAACAATCTTATTTCAATCTAAAATACAAATATCATTCTCTTAGTTCAGGGGGAAAAGCCAACACCCTGAAATTCAGAGCAAATACAAACAAATTACAAACACCAACAGACAGACCTTGTCTCACTCAAATCTTAGTGCATATGGTAACTAAACTAAACCCTGGTAACGGGTAACAAAGACTCAACATCCGGGTTTACGTGCTGGAGGGCTCTTAACTACAGCTGTCCAGAGTCTCCACATCAACACACCTCCAAGAGTGAGAACTCCAAGGGAGAATGAGAACCTCTGGGTTTATATAACTTGTTCAAGGTCAAAGGTGTGTCACACATGCGACTCACCCACGTGACCTAAAAGTGACACAAATATGTGACTTAAACCCATGAGGTCTAAAAGCCTCTGATGCCACAAACATGTCACTCAAACCCATATAAACTAGGCTTTCCCTTGAGGCAAGGAGGTCATCAAGGACTCCTAACTTAATCAAAGAAACAAAGGCCAAACTCTTCAAGGGCACTTGATTGAATAAGTGCTAAAAGCCCTCCTTAATTAGCAATAGAGTTGGACACATTGGAAGCTTTCTTCCCCTGTTCTTTCTTCCCCAATTCTGTTCTCTAGTATCGTGGCTCTAATCTCAATAGAAACTACATTCTGAGTCAGAGAGCATAGTTTGTGGTCTTAGCTCCTGACATCTATCAGAATAGATTTCTTTACTTTTGTTCCTCAACTTTCATTGAGGGACCCCTGAAAAATAAGAGCTTTGTCTAGCTGCTGACTATACTACCCCAGTTATTTTTTTCAGTTTGACCCTGCTGACAATTGGACTTATGCAGCATAATTACCAACAACCAAAAAAATAAATTCTGCCTTTGATACTTTCCTTACCATCCTGGCAATTCTCCTCTATTACCCACTGAACTCATCAGCCAGCCAGAGAAGGAGCCTACTGCTGCTTCCACAAAGGATACTTCCCATGCCCAATCTGGAGGTCTCTAACCTTAACTATATCATGGTGTGAGCCATGAGGCCATTTCTTTTTCCAACTTGCAAACACTAAAACAAATGTATTTGGCACAGCTCTAAAGCCAAACTCCTCTTTCGTCAGATTTAATGTTATAATGAAATGAGTGCTCACAAGACCCCATACATTTTCAAAAATGAATATACTTTGCCTTAACAGACCAAAGAAATGAAACAAAGACATGGTGGCACTTACATTCTCTGGAGGCTGCACCTCACTCATTTCCGTTTGGAAACAGTAATTCATCATGGACTGGTAAGATATGATCATAGGCCACATGCTTTTTAAAAATTGCTCTTCAAAGGCTCTCTACTACTAGGAGATATAATTGTTACAAAGGGATACTAACACAGTCCTTTCATTTCATCTGGAAGAACAAAAGGTCCAGAATATGAAGGGAATTAATGAAAAGAAATGCTGGGGGTGGGGGGGTGGCCTAACCATGCCAGATCTTAAACTGTGTTATAAAGCAGCAGTCATTAAAACTATTTGATGCTGGCTAAGAAATAGAGTGGTAGATCAATGGAATAGGCTAGGCAGACAAGACAGTAATCGAAGAATTTTCTTTTTTTCCCTCAGTACTTATTTTTGATGATCGAGTCTATTTGTTCTTTACCTCCTTCTTCCCTCTAATTCATTTTAATTTCCTTTCTATCTGTTTTTTTAATAACAAGGCAATGATGATCTTATTTTATATTTCTTTATTAGATGGAGATAGCAACTAACTAAAGTTGTAAATCAACATTTTATATTGCTGATGTGATACCCACGACAGCTGCTATGAATATAGCAGCGTATTACCAGGTTTGAATCACAAAATATGTCTCATCAAATTGAATTGCTGAGAAGAGCCGAGTCTACCAAAGTTAGTCATCATAGACACAATGTGTCTGTAATTGTGTAAAACATTTTTTTTGGTTCTGCTCTCCTCACTCAGTATCAGTTCATGTAAATCTTTCCAGGTTATGATGAAGTCTGTCTGCTCCTCATTTCTTACATCACAATAGTATTCCATTATATTCATACACTATAACTGATTAAGTCATTCCCCAATTGTTGGAGATATCCTTGATTTCCAATTCTTTGCCAACACGAAAAGAGCTGCTATAAATAATTTTGTACATATGGGTCCTTTTCCCACTTCTATGATCTTTTTTTTGGATATAGCCCTTGAAATGTAATTGCTGAATCAAAGGATAGGCACATTTTAATAGCCATTTGGGCATAGTTCCAAATTGCTTTCCAGAATGGTTGGATCAGTTCGAGACTCCACCAACAACACATTACTATTCTAATTTCCCCACATGAGTCACATGGCTGTGATACCAGAAGAAGCATCACATGATTTTGAGTCACGTGGTTATGATGTCTTTTGACATTGAACACAGTATTACAAACACAGAGGTTAGCATTTTGCTT
This sequence comes from Phalanger gymnotis, assembly GCA_028646595.1. NCBI lineage: Eukaryota > Metazoa > Chordata > Mammalia > Diprotodontia > Phalangeridae > Phalanger > Phalanger gymnotis. The sequence continues at coordinate 4,446 of JAQQSZ010002667.1, forward strand.
CTGGCTCTCACTCACTTGAAGAGTGTTGATATAGATACTCTGGGTAGGTGTTGTTAAGAGCTCCCCATTTTGAAGAAAACCCAGATGTTGGTGCTTCTTTTTTTGGTAACTGTGTATGTGTTGTCTTGATCAGACAAAGCCTATCTGTTGAATTGTGTTATTTGCTCTGTTGATATTTTCCGTTCATAGTTTCTATTTGTGTTTGATCTGAAGCTCAGGGTGCAGGCTTTTCCCCCTGAACTAAGTGAATGATATAAGTATGTTTGATTAAAGTGAGATTGTCAACCAGTTAAAGTTGCTTTCCTCAGAAAAGCAGATCAAAAAACCTGTGTTGGCAGCTCTTGTTGCTAATTTTGTTACATCTTCTGCCTCAGCAGCATCTGCGAGCAGCATTGTTGTTAGGATTGCATTCTTCTAAATTTGACTCAGTTCTCTGTATATTTTAGAAATGAGGCCTTTATCAGAAACACTGTTTGTAAAAGTTCTTTCCTAATTTTCTGCTCCCCTGCTAATATAGTTTGAATTGGCTTTGTTTGCACAAAAAAATTTTCAACTTGACATAGTCAAAATTAGCCATTTTGCATTTTGTAATTCTCTCCATCTCTTGTTTGTGCAGAAAATCTTTCCTTCTCCATAATTATGACAGGTAAACTGTACCTTGCTTTACAAGATTCCTTATAGTATCAGCCTTTATATCTAAACCATACACCCATTTTGACTTTATTTTGATATACAGTTTTAGATATTGGTCTATGCACAGTTTCTGCCACAATATTTTCCTGTTTTCGCAAATAGTAAGTTTTTGTCCCGGATGCTGGACTCATTGGGTTTATCAAGCAGTAGATTGCTATAGTCATTGATTACTGTGTCTTGTGTATCTAGCCTATTCCGCTAATCTACCACTCTATTTCTTAGCTAGCACCAAGTAGTTTTAATGACTGCTGCTCTGTAATAGAGTTTAAGATCTGGCATGGTTAGGCCACCCCCCCTAGAATTTTTTTCATTAATTCCCTTCATATACTGGACCATTTGTTCTTCCAGATGAAATTTTTATTATTTTTCCTAGCTCCATGAAATATTTTGGTAGCTTAATTGGTATGACACTAAATAAGTAAATTAATTTAGGTAAAATTGTCAATTTTATTATATTAGCTCAGCCTATGTTCAATTGATATTTTTTCCAATTTTAAGATCTGACTTCATTTATGTGAAAAAATATTTTGTAATTGTGTTCATATAATTCCTGGGTTTATTTTGGCAGGTAGACTCCATAACATCTTATGAGGTCTACAGTAACTTTAAATGGAATTTCTCTTTCTATCTCTTGCTGATGGGCTTCCTTAGTAATATATATAAATGCTGAGGAGTTCTGTGGGTTTATTTTATGTTCTGCAGATCTGCTAAAGTTATTTATTATTTCTAGTTTTTTTTTCCTTTTTTCCTGATTCTCTAGGGTTCTCTAAGTATATAATTATATCATCTGCAAAGAGCTATAACTTAGACTCTTCTTTGCCCATTTTAATTCCTTCCATTTCTTTTTCTTCTCATATTCTTAAAAGCTAAAATTTCCAGTACCATATTTAGTAAGAACAGTGATGATGGACATCCTCATTTTGCACCTGACCTTACTGTAAATGTATCTAGCTTATTTCCATTACATATGATGTTTGATGATGATTTTAGGTAGATGCTACTTACCATTGTATGGAACATTTCACATATTCTTATGCACTATAGTGTTTTTAATAGGAATGGGTGCTGTATTTTGTCAAAGGTTTTTTCTGCACCTATTGAGATCATCATATAATTTCTTTCTTTGCAATTTTCAATGCAACTTTATTTTCATAATCCGAAAAACATACAGAGCACAGTTATTAACTATAAACTAGTATAAGAATGCTTGCCAGGAATCTGGAAGTATCAGTTTGATTCTACATCATAATTCAATATTTTCTTTTCTCTTTAGAGTATCTTATCACCTCTGGGAAAGAATCTTCAGAGGCAAAAAGTGGTACTACAATCCAACCAAAAGTAATATTATCTTCTAAAAACACAAAACTTCATCTATATTTCTCTGGGCTTGGGTCAGCTTAAATTGGCTCCGGATCAGATAGTACTTGTGTAAATCTTCAAACCTATTACTTAGAGAAATGGTGCTATGAAGCTTTCATGTCACAGCAGGCCTGTTCAAGCTTGTCTTAAATGCTGCTTGGGAAACATTGGATTTTAGGCATGAGATGCACGAATGCTCACTCTTATTTCACGGCAATGCTATAGGATATTCCCAGATGCCAGGCTTCAAAGAGCTGTGCATCACCCTCTGGATTTTCCAAATGGCTCCTACTCCACTTGATCCACAGCCCAAATAGTGCCTTATGGTTATTCTGCTGATCCTCAGATGCTTCCTTGCTTCTTAGAGCTGGTAGAAGAGTTCTCTGATATCATGCTTGGCATTGCTGATATTTTCCATAGAATTCTTATATGCCTGGGGATGGAGGTTATCTGGCAGAGAACCTAGTGATGTGAAGTAGCCTTCATCTCTAGAAAGTTTTCTCTAAAATAATATCTGTCTTTCTCTGAAGATTCCTGGATATTAGCCACATGAGGTGAGTTTGGGTGCTCAAGAATCTCAGGGGAAATAATATATATATTTTTTAAAAAGTATAAAAAAAGAGAGGCTTTCAGGAGCAGATTTCAAAATATCTGAATTCATATGATAGGAATTCTAATGGCTACATCCCCACATGTTACTTGGAGGATAAGATCTCAACATTCAATCACCTTTTCATTCTTCTCTCGATTCTTGTGTTTGAAAGTCATTTTTTCAATTCAATTCTGGTCTTTTCACTGAGAAAGCTTGAAAGTCCTCTGTTTTATTGAAAATCCATATTTTTACCTTGGATCATGATACTCAGTTTTGCTGGGTAGGTGATTCTTGGTTTTAATCCTAGCTCCATTGACCTCCAGAATATCATATTCCAAACCCTTCAATCCCTTAATGTAGAAGCTGCTGGATCTTCTTCTGTTATCCTGATTGTGTTTCCACAATACTCAAATTCTTTCTTTCTGGCTGCTTACAGTATTTTCTGCTTGATCTAGGAGCTCTGGAATTTGGCAACAATATTCTTAGGAGTTTTCTTTTTTGGGATCTTTCTCAGGAGGTGATCAGTGCATTCTTCCAATTTCCATTTTACCCTCTGGCTCTAGAATATCAGGGAAGTTCTCTTTGATAATTTCTTGAAAGATAATATCTAGGCTCTTTTTTGATCATGGCTTTCAGGTAGTACAATAATTTTTAAATTATCTCTCCTGGATCTATTTTCCAGGTCAGTGTTTTTTCCAATGATATATTTCACACTGTCTTCCACTTTTTCATTCCTTTGTCTCTCTTTTGTAATATCTTGATGTCTCATAAAGTCACTAGCTTCCACTTGCTCCTGTCTGATTTTCAAGGTAGCATTTTCTTCAGGGGTCATTTGGACCTCCTTTTCCTTTTGGCTAATTCTGCCTTTTCAAGGCATTCTTCTCCTCATTAGCTTTTTGAAGATCTTTTGCCATTTGAGTTAGTCCATTTTTGAAGCGTTATTTTCTTCAGTTCTTTTTGGATCTCCTTTAGCCAGTCCTTGACTTGTTTTTCATGGTTTTCTCACATCACTCTCATTTCTCTTCCCAATTTTTCCTCTACTTCTTTTACTTGCTTTTCCAAATCCGTTTTGAACTTTTCCATGGCCTGAGACCAGTTCATGATTTTTTTTTCTTGGATCCTTTTGATGTAGGCTCTTTGACTTTGTTGACTCCTTCTGGCTGTATGTTTTGGTCTTCTTTGTCACCAAAGAAAGATTCCAAAATCTGAGTCTGGATCCGAGTCTGTTTTCTCTGCCTGGCCACGTTCACAGTCAATTTACTCGACTCTTGAGTTTTTCATCAGGGTATGACTGCTTGTAGAATATAGAATACTTTGTCCCAAGCTTGAGGGGCTGCACTGTTGTTTTCAAGCTATTTCTACATAGCAAGCTCTGCCACACCAGTGCTCCTCCTCCCCCAAGAACTGCCAAACTGGATTGGACTCAGATCTAAGCAGGCTGTGCATTCTCGCTCAGATCTGCCACTTAATGCCTCCCACCATGTGGGCCTGGGGGTGGAAGCAACTGAAACTGTACCTTGGTTAGCAGCCTCAGAGCTGCATCACCTCCGCTGCTCCCAGGGTGGTGGCTGAACTGGAAACTCCTTTCACTCTGTCCCAGCAGCATTTCCCACTAACCTTCTCTGTTGTCTTTGGTGTTTGTGGTTTGAGAAGTCTGGAAACTGCCACAGCTCACTAATTCAAGGCACTATGGCCTGGTCGGCTCCTGGTCTGGTTAGTCCAGGCATGGCTCACGCTGGGCTCTGCTCCACTCTGTTCCCAGTTCCATGCCATAGACCTTACCCAGCGACCATCCAGGTTGTCTTAGGCTTGAGCTTTCCTTCCCTCTGCTATTTAGTGGGTTCTGCAGTTCTAGAAATTGCTCAGAGACATTTTTATAGGTGTTTTGAGGTACCTGGGGGGAAGCCCACACAACTCCCTGCTTTCCAGCTGCCATCTTGGCTCTCCCCTGATCATATGGTTTCTGCTAGTTTTGTTGATTTTATGATCAATTATACTGATAACTTTCCTAATATTGGAGCATAGTGTATTATTCTCCTGATAAGTTGCTGTAATCTTTTTGCTGATATTGTATTTAAAATATTTGCATCAAAATTCATTAGGAAATTTCATCTGTAATTTTTTTTTTGTTTTGACTCTACCTGGTTTAGGTATCGGTGCCATTATTCTGTCATCAAAATAATTTTGTAGTACTCCATCTTCACCATTTTCCCAGATCATCTAAAAAGTATTGGAATTAATTGTTCTTTAAATGTTTTATAGCATTAGCTTGTAAATCCATTTGGACCTGGAGATTTTTTCCCTAGGAAGTTCATTGATGGCTTGTTCAATAGCTTTTTCTGAGATGGGGTTATTTAAGTGTTTTACTGCCTCTTCTGTTAATCTTGGCAATTTGTATTTTTGCAAATATCCATCTATTTCCATATGATAGTCAAATTTATAGACACACAACAGGCAAAATAATTCCTAATTATTGTTTTAATTTTACTCATCATTAGAGGTGAATTCACCTTTTTTCATTTTTGATACTGGTAATTTGGTTTTCTTTTTTTTAAGCAAATTGTCCAAAAGTTTATCAATTTTATTTTTTTTTCATAAAACTAACCCTTAGTTTATTTATTAGTTCAACAGTTTTCTTAATTTCAATTTTATTACACTCTCCTTTGGTTTTCAGAATTTTTAACCTCATATTTAATTGGGATTTTCTATTTGTCATTACCCAGTGCAGAACCAATTATCAGTACCCAGGAAAACAGTGTATAGATAGGCACAGCTGCCTATTGTGACAAGAGTAAAGATAAGTGTGTTGCTGGGGCATGTTGCCCTTGAGCTAGAGAGACACTATTTTGAGACTAGGGATTGATGTTATTTTATAATTAGATGTGGTTTAGGAATTGCAGTTCAGGCACAGGCACCCAAGTAGAGGCTGTTAGAATTAGGTTCCAAGCGCAAGCACCCAAGCACCCCATCATTCCTCCCTCCTTGAATAGATGGGACCCAAAATAATTAGGGGTAAGAGACGAAGGTCTCAGCTTCCAGAACTGCTTCATGCTGAGAGAGCACAGAGAGCTGTCCCTGCCTCTCAGGATCCCTCATTCAAAGAGTTGGGTATGTAGCCAGTGTCTGGAATTTGGTCAACCCCAGGTCCAGGGGGTGATGAGACAGAAGAATCCTTGGACAGAGGTTGGTAACCACTTTGAACTATCATCTGCAAGTGGAGTGCACTGAGCCTAGAGGAGACAAATCTCACAAGGGGAGTTAACAAACAAGGACCAAAAAAGAGTAGGAGGAAAATAACCAGAACTGGGGTGAGCATAGAATAGTAAACATTTCACTGAACTATCAACTTTCAAATCAGGCTACATAAATTTCCTTTCTTAATCCATTACTCAGACCATTTCACTTCCCTGTATATTTCTACCATAGATAGATAGCTCATAAGTTATTACTCTTCACTATCATAACTGTACTGCCTTAAACAAAAGAAATTCTTGACTTAAACCTTACAAATGAATATACATTGTTGTTTCACAAGGTTGTTTATCCTTTCTGATTATATTTACTCTGGAAGAAAGCGATACTTCAGAAATTGAATCTTTTAAATATAATAAGTTCAAAAATTAATTTAACTATTGCTTAGGTAATGGAATGACTACAAATTCAGATCAAAAGAGCAAAATCTACTCTGCTTTACAACTCATTACATTAATTTAGCAATTAATTATCTTGCAAAAGAAAGTTTAGTAGGCCTAAAATCACAAAAAAAGATTTTTTTAATATTTATTCTAAAATTCTATTTTAAAACAGTTTATTCTATTTTAAAACAGTTTTATTTATTCCAAAATTCCATTTTAAAAGTTTTATGATTTATTCTAAACTGAAGAAATAATCAATAAACTGTTCTGAAGAAAATTAGTTGAAAACTTTTAAAACTATAGCTTACTTTTTCACCTTAAAGCAAAAAAGAAACATTTAAAATTCATTTTCATTATAGCTAAGTTGGTGTAAAATGTCCTGAAAATAAAATAAATTCCCAAAGTATTTTAACAAACAAAATTACTGGTTGTTGCAGAATTCCTAGATATCACAAAGTTTCTTAGTCAAAAAGGTGTCATAATGGAATCTCATATTGGTAGCAGTAAGAGACCTATCACAGACAAAATGCTGCTGCTTTTATAATCCTTTTAAACCAAGAGAACATATTAACATGAGTCTTAAGCTATTTACATAAATTTCTGTACATGCTCTAGTTCTACATTATATATATATATATATATATTAGGTTGTCCAGTAAGATAACACAAAAGAGCTGGTATCATATACTGATTTCTTGCTCTGACCACAGAAATTTACTATATAAGGGGAAAAAAAGCAGGGATATGTAACGTACTGAATATGACAGTATTAAACATCCTGGGCTCTGTTTAAATTGAGATAGAGTCACACATCTCCAATCATGCAGTATCTCTTCCCCCTCATACCTAAACTTGGGAATAGTCAGGTGGGAAACATTCCTTTCAAAAGGAAGACAATGGGGAAACTGAGCCAGGAGGATGCCACACTAAATTGAGGCTAAGATTGTCCTCTCAACTTTTTCCCAAATGCTGACCTCCACCTGTTTACAGTACAGGATCACATTCCCTCTGAGAAGCTTGTGACGTTTTTCTCAGATACTGATTTAATGCAGGCAACTATATGCAAATTCAAACTCAAAACAAAATTAGTTATGGTCCCAAGTGCCTTTTGTTTTAAACAGCAAGTCTCAGTAATCACAGCTTAGAGTCAGATACAGTTGCTTTTACTCTTATGGAGTTACAATAATTAATAAAGATTTACTAGGACTCACATGCATAAGAGATTTCATTAAACAGCTTTTTCTTTCAAATTTAAACTTGTCCTGGTGTAAAAGCCAATCGTTAGAATCCTTTCCATCTATTGTACATAAACAGATGACTTCTCAGCAAGCTAAGCTCATTATTTAGGACTTACATAAATCAAACAAATTCTTTTCGCCGGGCTAATGAACTAGCCCATACACATTGTTTCCTGGGGCCTTGAAAATTTGCAAAATAAGGAGGAATAATATGAACCCCAGAAAGGGGATAATACTGGAACCCTTGCCTGCTGACCTCCATGCATATAGGAGGACTGTTCTGAATGGGCAGAACCATGCTCATAAGGCTTTACACAATTACCTTCTTTCTACATATAGTAATCAATTAACAGTTTTAGGTTTTAGCATTACAACAATAACCCCAAATAACATAGTTAACAATCTTGCAAGTTTTGTAAGTAATACCCAAATTGTTCTAGTTGTAACTTACTCTTTAACTACAAGTAAGAGTAGAAATCTGTTTTTCTAACTGGCAGTTATAAAACATTATAACAAGATGGTGGCTGGAAAGCAAGGACTGGCTTCAGCTCCCCCCTCCCAGGTCCCTCCAAACACTTATAAAAATGTCTCTGAACAAATCCTAGAGCTGAAGAACCCACAAAATAGCAAAGGGAAGTAGGGTTCCAGCCCAGGCAGCCTGGATGGTCACTGGGAAGGGTCTATCACACAGAGGAGCAGGGCAGAGCACAGCCCAGAGTGGGCCATGAATCCTTTTGCTAATATTTTATTTAAAATTTTTGCATAAGTATTCTTTAGGGAAATTGGCCTATAATTTTTTTTTCTGTTTTGATTTTTCCTGTTTTGGTGTCAATACATATTTTTGTCACAAAAAAGACTTTAGTAATATTACCGCTTTTCCTATTTTCCCAAATAGTCTATAAGATATAGGAATTAATTAATTTAAATGTTTGATAAAATTCATACATAAAGCCATCCTGCACTGGAGATTTTGTCCTAGGGAGTACACTGATGGTTTGTTCAGTTTTTTTTTTTTTCTGAGATGGAGTTATTTAGCTATTTTGCTTCCTGTTTTGTTAGCCTGGGCAGTTTATAATTTTGTAAATATTCTTCCATTTCCCTAAGATTATCAAATTTATGGACATAAAATTGAGCAAAATAATTCCTAATTGTTGCTTTAATTTACTTTTCATTGGAAGTGAATACATTTTTTTTATTTTGATATTAATAATTTTGTTTCCTTCTTTCTTTTTTAATCAAATTTACTAAAGTTTATCAATTTTATTCTATTTATCTTTTTCATAAAACCAGCTTTTAGTTTAATTTATTAGTTAAATATTTTTTCTTGATTTTGATTGTGTTAATCATTCCTTTGATATTCAGTATTTCTAATTAATATTTAATTGGGGATTTTCAATTTCTTCTTTTCCTAGGTTTTTCAGTTACTTGCCTAATTAATTGATCTCCTTTCCTCTGTTTTGTCCATGTAAGCATTTATATATGTGTGTATATATATATATGTATACATATCTATATATCTATATGTATATGTATATATGTATGTATGTATGTATGTATGTATGTATGTATAACTTCCCCTAAGAGTTGCTTTTGCTGTGTCTCATAAGTTTTGCTATGTTATCTCCTCATTTTCTTTCTCTTGAATGAAGTCATTAATTGTTTCTATGATTTGTTCTTTGACCTACATACTCAATATTTAGGATTGAATTATTTAGTTTCCATTTAATTTTTAGTTAATCTTTCCATATTTCTTTATTAATTTTTTTTTATTGCATCAAAAGGGATGCATTCAGTATTTCTGCTTAGCTGCACTTGATTGTGAGGTTTTTATGCCCTAGCACATGGTCAGTTTTTGAGTACACATTGAGAAAAAGTTATATTCCTTTTTATGCCCATTCAGTTTCTCCAGAGGTCAATCACATCTGCCCATTCTAAAATTCTTTTAATCTCCTTAAATTCTTTCTTGTATATTTTGCAGTTAGATTTATCAAATTCAGAGAGGAGGAGTTTGATCTCTTCAATATTATAGTTTAGCTGTCTATTTCTTCCTGTAACTCCCTTAATTTCTCTTTTAATAATTTGTATGCTATACCCCTGGGAGCATACATGTTAAGTAATGACATTTCTTCATTGTCTTTTGTGCCTTTTAGCAGGATGTAATGTCCTTCCTTATCTCTTTCAATTACATCTCTCTTTGCTTTTACTTTGTCTGAGGTTAGGATTACTACCTGTGGTTTTTGTATTTTAAATCAGGGCTATCCAAAATGCATTCCGTGGTCCCCATGAAGCCTGCAGTGTGATTTATGTGGCCCACCTAAAAGCATAGAAATTTACATAAATGTTTCAGTAAAGGAAGCTGAGCTAGCAAAGAGCTCTCACTAAAATGGCAAGTCAAAATATATTTTCTAATGTTTCAATGAAAACATAAGTTTGGATATCCTTGCTTCAAATGAAGCACAATATATGCAACTTCAGCCTTTTATATTTACCCTGTGTGTATCCTCCTGTTTCAGATGTGTTTCTTGTAAACAATACATTGTAAGATTATGGTTTTTAATACATTCTGCTATCCACCTCCATATTGTGGGAGGGTTCATCCCATTTACATTCAGAGTTATGATTACTATCTATGTCTTTTTCTTCATCCTATTTCTCCTCCATTTTATGCTTTTATTTCTCCCTTTTCTCTTCCAATCCTCAAAACAGTTTTGCTCTTTTTTTTT
>JAQQSZ010002668.1:0-14685 GCA_028646595.1 Phalanger gymnotis
GCCTTTTGTTTTCACATCTTTCATTTCCAATATACCTCCCTACCTACGCCTGGAACTGGATGGTCTATTGTAGCAAAGGCAAATAATGGATCCCAACCAAATGATACCTCAACCACATCTGACATCAAATGCAACATTCCATACCTGTAGCCCCCCACCTCTCTGAGGAGAAGAAAGAAATGTCCTTTGTCGTCTGCTCCCTGGGACTGAGGAAAGTATTTCTGGTAAAATATTTCTATAAACCTATGTGTTCAGAGACTCAGAAAAGGAACATATTTACTTGCAGGCTTCCTGAGTAATAAGAGAATGGTTTGATTTGATCCAATCCCCAGGCAGAGAGAAAGCCTCCAACATCCCAGACTTTGACGGGAATGCAATTTAGAATAGAAATCTTTCCTTGCTCTCCCCTCCCCCTCCACTGTCCAAAGTTTCTGAGGTGGGCAATCATACCAAATCTGATTTAATAATAGTTAACATTTAGATGGCACTTACTATGTGCCAGGAGCTTTACAGTTTTTACCTCCTCAACCACTCCGGGAGGTAGGTGCTATTATTATTCACATTTTAAAGGTGAAACTAAGGCAAATAGAGATTGAGTCACTTGCCCAGGGCTATACTTCTAGTAATTGTCTGAGGTCAAATTTGAACTCAGGTCTTTCTGACTCCAGGACCAGTGGCACCACCTAGCTGCCTAGGGATACCCTAAAGTTTTTCAGGCTTTGCTGGCCACTAAAAGCAAGAACATACCTATCCAAGGAGAAGAAAACCTTTCCTCAACCCCGTTTAATTTTGTTTCTGTATCTTTTCCTGTCTCTCACTTAAAGAACAGCAAAAGGACTTTCTGAGTTGAGAGTGAGCACCCAACCCCTTGGTTATGTGTTGAGAGGGCATTTGCTAGTACAGAAGGTGATTAATAGCAACCTGGATATCAGAGACAATTAAAGTGGCACATGAAATCCTCACCCCAAGCCAGAGTGACCATAACAGAGAGACCCAAAGCCAGCAATCAAGAGAAGATTAAGCCAAGAACAGAAAGCTAGATTGCCTGAAATGTGTCTCTCCTGGGCTTTAAGGAGCTCGACACTGGGGACAAAGAATTTCTAACTGGAGATGAAAGCACGTTCTAGCCCAAGACTGCAAAGAATCCACAGGCTGCTCCCTACGGAAAAAAGCCAGGAAAGTTTTTGGTTGCCTTCTTTAGTACGTTTCTGCTGGTCCAAGGTTGAAGGCTGCTACTTTTCTAAGAGATTTGAAGGAAAAAATCTTTGGGGTTTTAAAGGAAAAGAGCATGGCAGAGCACACTCTTATGATGAGTAAAAGACTAGATTAAAACAATGACTAACCCAAACCAAAAACTAGAAATAGAGAAAAATATTACAACCACAGATCCATTGGAGTTATGCCTGGTAGCAGTCAGCACAGAATGTGTATAATGGAGTAGTAACCAGCAGAAACAACACATTCAGTATTTCAGTACCTAGCAAAAGCAACACCTATGGAAGAAGCAGTATGATTGGCAGAGACCAACAAGAAATAGGCCGAGTAGGAGAAATGATAATATTGCCAAAAGCCACCAGAGGCCCTTCACTGTTGGTGTTGGTATAAGTTAACCCCCCGCATGTATGTCTACACCATACACATTTCCTACATGTGTGGTCCCACTACTGCATGACCCAGCCTCACATGTTCCCTATGTGTGTCCATTCTTCCTATTTTTGGTATGGGTACTTATGGGAGAATGGGGTTTGAGGGAGAAATATTTTACAACTACTTTCTATGCTACTTCATTAAATGCCTTTGTTTTGAAGCACTGGTGTCCTCTAATGAAGGTAAACTCATTGGCAGGATCTTTTGAGCTGTAATTTTGAGTGGATGTGGACCCAAACAGTACCTTGGAACTAGAGTAATCTCTTTTGGGATACCTACTCTATGAACTGGGGGAGGTATGCCCAGCTGCTATGTCACCTGTAATTATTTCCTCATCTGTTATCCCACTAGAGGATCATAGAGAGTCTGTAACATAGGGAGGTATCGTAGTGTTCATTTTACAGATGAAAAAAAGGTCAGTAAGATTCAGTGATTCACCCAGCTTCCTATACCTTCTAGGGACCAAATCAAGGACTTCTGATGGGAGTCTACCACTCTTTCCACCACAATATGCTTCCATAATAAGTCATTAGCCAGATGAGTTTATCCCTAGAGAATAGACACCAAAAAAATTGTGACAAGGAACAGGTTAGTTTTGATAAAGGGAGAAATGGAAAGCAAAGAACTACCCTACTGTAAGGTACTGATCAGATAGGGCCCTGGGTAGAGTGTCATAGTGAAACATGAATTGAGATTGGCATAAAAATATTGGTTTCTGAAGATATCGAACCTGAATTGTTGGATCCTAGAGAGGCTACCGAGTATAGATGTGGCCAACTTCACAAATGGACTCTAGAGTCAGCCCCAATCCAGCAAGAAATGCTATATCAGAATGCAAAGACAAGTGTGACTCTGTTGGCCCATTTTCTTATGGATGGCCCATTCAGTGAAGTGTCAATAGAGTCATCTCCACCGCCATAGCATTCCAAGTCACTTCCACTGATCCCTACCATAAGCCTCAGTCCAGCAGAGAGCTGGGGAGGGATGGGGATAGAAAGTTGTCTCCCCTTGGTGACTGTAGGGATTATCTGATGCCAGGTAAATAGATTTTTACCATCATGGCTTGGTATAATTGCTAAATACTCTAATTCTAATAATAATTTCCCCTAGAAGCCCGCCATTTTAAAAATTTCTCAACAAAGGTAGAGCTAAGTCTTACGTTTACTGAGGCTCCCTCAGTTGTCATGGTTAGATCATTAAAATACAAACAAGTACATTTCTTTTTTTCTTTCTTCTTTTTTTTTTTTGTTCTGCCACATGGAGCAATGTGCTATTTATTATCTCTTTCTGACTAATCCTCATTTTGTTTTTAGTGCTCAGCATTTTCCTTTTGGTGGAGAGCCCTAGGTTTGGCACAGATTCAGGGAAAGGCTGAAAATGCTTCTTAGAAACTATTTTAATCCCAAACAGTTAACGTTTGGAGAACAGGTTGAAACATATGTAATAAAGGCATTTGAAGTGTGTGCAATTATCTAGAAAGGGCAATAGGGGACAGAGGAGCAAACCTGTTCCACCCTTCAGTGGAATAACAAGAGCCAAGGGAAGGCCTCACCTGGTGCTCAGAGGGTCAGGATGGCAACTTCAAAATGAGATGAGAGGGCAAATGGAACAGCTTGATAAAACCCAAATGAAGCTATTTCTTCTCAGAGTTCAGGTCTTTCTAGCAGAGCTCTTTTCCTCTCTGTCTTAGCAACCATTTCAAAAACTCTAACAAGATTCAGAACATGATGTCAAGAAAACATTAATAATATTCAGCACATGGTAGATGAAAGATGACAGGTTGTCACTAGACGTGGGCAGAAGCATTGCTTCAAACCCTGCCCAAGGAGGAGAGAGTTTTTGGTGATTAGGTCTTGTTTCGAGGACAAAAGGAAACAATGGCTGTGCCTCAATTCTCCGAAGATAGAGGGTTTCATGGGAAGTGTGATCTCCCTGGGCCAACTTTTCAGTCTGTTCATTTAAATCAGTCATAGAATCTCAGAGTTGAGAGGGTCCCCAGTTGCATCTATTCTAATCCCTACTGTAACAAGAAACCCCTGGAGAAAATCAACCATGGACTCATTAATTCATCAAGCCTAAAAGGTGCCAGTCGCTGTGTCTGTCTCCAGATAGAGACAAAAATGAAATCCCTGCCCTCAAAAGCTTTACATCTTAATGGGGGAAACAAGGTTGGTGGAGAAGTCTGCAAGTGGTTACCATGCCTTCTCTTGAAGACTCTAGAGAGGGGGAAATCCCTAGCAGCCAACACCAACAATTGTTTCAAAGCTCTTCTCCACATTCAGTTTGCCTGACAACAGCTTCCACCTGCTATTCCTGCTTCTGTCCCTTGGGGCCCAAGCAAAACAAGTGTAATCACTGTTCTACATGACAACCCTTCAAGCACCTCAAGGCCACAACATGCTCCCTCCTCCAAATCTTCTCTTCTGTGGGGTACACACACCCCCATTTCCTCTAACAGAGCCTCTATGGCATAATCTCAGAGGTCCTCCACTATCTTGGATTCCCTGACTTTTTGCCACAGCTGTATCCCGTCTTGGATGCTTGGAGGGAACACTTTGACCTTCAGTCAGATGTCCTGCAACCCTGATTTTAAGATGCATTCCCCAGATACCCTGAAGCCCCTCCAGGGCTGTGGCTGCCCTTTCCACCCCAGGCCTGGTGCCACAGTCATCGGATGGACAAGACCTCAGAGGAGGAAGTGTTTTCCCAAAGACAAAGCCTTACCTGGCAAGAACAATTAGGAAGAACAGATGGGCGATGAAAGAGGAAACCATTGCTCAGTATTAAAACAAAATTATGACAATCCGTGAGAAATCTATAGATTTCTAACACACTTCAGCCTTCCCTGAAGGACCCACTTCCCTGCAAATATAATACGTCTGGTATTTGCCCTGTCAAAGCCAGACATATTTTTTTAATTGAAGTTTGGACTGAGAGTCCTGATTTTTTTTCATCTGTAATTTGCTTTTTATGTGGGGGGAAAGAAGATCTGTTTCTCTTCTCTTTTGGGGGGGGGCGTGGGGTGGGAAGGAGATTGTCCTATGTCTGAGGAGAAAAAAAACCAATCAACTTTGGGTCATTTATCTCCTGTGTTCATGGACTCGATATGGGGATCTAAGTCTGGGTATGTTTGCGATACAGGCTTTTTCATTTCACCATTTTACAATCACATTATTCTCAAGCGTCCTATGTTCGTTTTCCAGAACCTTTCCTAACCCGATGACAAGGCCGTCATCTGTGTTTGTTAGCCGTGTCCCGGCTGCCTACCTTTTCATGTAATAATTGCTTTCAGGGGTGGGGGCTTGTGGAGAGGCAGTATTGCTTTGTTTAAATGAAATACATCATAGTGCAACCATCTGTGAAAATAGCCTTCAGTTCTCCCCAGATTCAGCCGCGGTTAAAAAAAAATAATAATCCATTCATATGGGAGTGTTTCGAAGGCTAACGTAATATTGTTGGAAGAGATGATGCTGCATTTGTGTTCCGGCACTGGCTTAAAAAATGGGCCATGAAAGAAATAATTGAACCTTATATCTCTGGATTCTTTTTATTCCTGTTACCTTTAGAACAAGTGTTTCTGAAACAGGAGATGCTAACAGGCCGCATTCTTGGAGGCAAATGCTGGAAATAAGATCATAGGATCAGAGATTTAGAGTGGAAAGGCAGTTTAGAGGTCATTAGGTTCAACACTCATTTTATGGATGAGGGAATTGAGGCCCAGGGAGGTTTGGTGACTTATCCAAAGTCACACAGCTAGTAAATGTCTGTAATAGGTCTGAGCATAAGACTTCCCGGCTCCGATTCCAGTGCCCTATCTACTATATCATGTCACCCATCGATTGGATTATTACACGACTTCTGTGATTTTAGGAGACGTCCATTTGGAATTTATGGGCTCACAGAATTTCTGAGTTGGCCGCAAGGTCAGAGCCCAGCCAGTCAAGCCCATCTTTGAAAAATAAACTCTTCTATGGCATCTTCACAGCTGGGCATCCATCCTTGTTCATAGACTTCCAGTGAGATGGAAACCATTACATTCTGCGGCAGTCAATTCTGACTTGGGACAACTTTAATTACTAGGAAGTTTTTTCTTATATGGAGCTTAAATATACCACTTTGTCAATTCTTTGTCACTTTGTCATTGCTCCTTTGGAACGAAACAGAATAGCAATAAAAATTAATAATAATAATTTATATAGCTCCAGGTACTGTGCTAAGCGCTTATCTCATTTGATTCTCACTAGAACCCTGGTTGTTGTGCCATTAGGTAGATAGTATTATTATTTATATTGAAGAAACTGAGAAAGACAGAGGTTGAGTGACCCATGTAGGGTAAATGTCTGAGGCTGGATTTGAGCTCAGGTCATCCTGACTCCTAGCTAGGCAGCCAGGTAGTGCAGTGGATAGGACACTCAGCTTAGAATCGAGAAGATGACTTCATGAGTCCAAATCTAGCCTCAGACAGTTACTAGCTGTGTGACCCTGGGCAAGTCACTTAAATTGGTTTGCCTCAGTTTCCTCATCTGTAAAAATGCTGGAGAAGGAAATGACAAAGCATTTCAGTATCTCTGTTAAAAAAAAAAAAACTGAAATAGAGTTACAAAGAGTTGGGCATGACCGAACAGCAAAATCTCGACTCCAGATTCAGCATTCTATTCATTATGATGCATAAACTGATCTTTCTTTCACAGGAAAATCTTTCAAGTATTTGAACACAGTCATCACATTCCTCAGAGTCTTCTCTTCTCCAGGCAAAATTTCTCCACTTCCTTTCATGGTTCCCCAGAAAGCATGAACTCTAGATCCTTCTGGACACTCTAGAGTTTATCAAGGTCCATGGCACTGCTATATTCCAGATAAAGTCTGAGCAGGACAGCAGCAGAGGATCCTCTGAACAAGCATCCATTGATTTAGCAACTATTGTGTGGATGGTGCTGCAGAGAGAGGGCTAGCCTTGTAATCAGCAAGACTCAACTTCAAGCCTTGCCCCAGAAACATGCTGCCAGTGAGACCTTGGACAAGTCACTTCCGGCCACTTTCTAATACTCTAAGTTGCAGAGGAGTAGGTTTACATCAATGGAAGGAGTGTCCATGCTGGGAGTTGCTACACTAACAAAATCTCAGCTCCAGATGAGACTGCACTAGCGAAAGAGTTTAAAAACAAACAGTATCTTACTTCAAGGTGCTTACAATATACAGAGGTACTGTAACCTAGATACAGACAAGTAGATATAATATCATTCCAAAGAGCTACAAAGTAATGCTTGGGGGCGACCTCCAAAAACTGAGGACAGGGGGCAGCTAGGTGGCGTAGAGAGTGGAGCACTGGCCCTGGAGCCAGGAGGACCTGAGTTCAAATTCGGTCTCAGACACTTGACACACTTACTAGCTGTGACCTCGGGCTTCACTTAACCCCAACTGCCCTGCCTTTCCCCCCTCAAAAACAATACAGAAAAACTGAGGACAGGAGAAGGATCATGGAAATCTGTAATAGGAACCCTGAAGAGAGTCAAAAATCAACGGCCACTTCCAAGTCTTCCATTTATTACCTAATCACCTTCCCATTCTGATCCCCATTTTCTTCATCTGTTCAATGACTAGACCAGAGGAAATGCCCCCCAGTGATGCTATTTAAAACTGGCTAACATTCTTAGGGACAAACAGCTGTAGCTTCTATTACTTTGTAGCAGCCCCTCTGGGATACGCCCCAAACTTGTTCTTATACTCAAGAGAGGGTGGCAGCTACCTTGGTAGGATGTCCATTTCTAACACTATCTAGCTCTTGAGACCCTCACCCATAATGCTGCCCATTAACAATCAGCCATTAGACACAACTAGCTCTTAGTAAAGGCATTTTCTAAGATGAAATAGTAAAAAATAACTACAAAGCAGTCCTTTCATATACCTGGAGTATATTCTTCCACTAATAAGCAAAGAGTGGGCCCATATTTACAGTACAAGGGTAATGAAGCACAAGTTTAGGGAATCCATTTGGCAAAGGCTACTCATTCCATTTGTGCTATATAGGTTGCTTTTCTGAACTCTGTAGGCGTGTTCCTCACTGGGCCATTCTAGTCTCTACCATCTCCAGTTTTGGACTAAGCTACCATCTCTGTCTGAAGTACTGCTGTGCTCTTTGAGAAACACTAGGACCTTTGTATCTTTGATATCTTTGGCTATAGGACTATCAGTGTTATAGCTGGGTCAAAGGGCATATACTTTTAGTAACTTTCTATGGCAAAAAAAAAGAAAAAAAGGAAATCAAGGGACTGTCCACCAGTTGTGGAATGGCTAAACAAAAGATGATTCATGGATATGATGAAATACTCTAGTGCTGAAGAATAAAGAAATTGATTATTTCAAAAATACATGGAAAAAAGAGTGAAGTAAACAGAACCAGGAAAACAATTGTACTACAACAGAAATATAAAAATGAGCAATTTTGAAGATTCCTATAAACTCATTAGAAATTAAATGATCACAACCAGAAGAACAGTTTATAAAAAACATTATAAAGACAAACAACTTGGAAAACCATAAAAAAAGTCTGATTGACACAATAACCATCCATGATTCCAGAGGACCAATAATAAAGCATGACATCTATATCTTCACAGAGAGGTGATAAACTTCACAGAGAATGAGACATATATTTTTAACAATCGTGAGAGAATTTGTTTTGCTTGACTATTTGTTATAAAGAATTTATTTTCTTTTCCCCCCAATGGGGTGGAGGTAGGAGAGAGAAAAAACAGATTTCTGATCATTATTTTTTAAAAAAGATTTAATTTAACAAAAGAAAGAAAGACTGGGAAAATTTGTCCTAAGACTAACAAAAGCCTCCCTAGTTATGCTCCCTTGGAGTTTCATCTGTGAGGTCTACCACTTTCTAGGCAGGAAATGGGAAAGCAGACTTGTAGCCTTCCACTTTAACAATTTTCCTGGTACAAAGCTGGGTCCTCCCAGTGAGCGATCTCCCCCTAACAGATGGCGACTGTCCAGTATCTTGCTCAAATCTTCATTTCTACGGGCTAGGCTAGGCTCTCACCAGGCAGCAGCCATTTGTGCAATAATCACCAGAGAGTTTTAGGATTCAGAATACCCCCAAAACCTGAAGTCTTTGCTATTGATCCATACTAATGAGAAGGTAGGGGAAAGGTAGGGAGGCAGCCCATGCCCTGGAACCAAGTTCATCACCTTTGCTAATTTCCTGGCTTTTTTGCATGCAAGATGAAAATAAGTCTACTCGAAGTTTAACATCCATTACAAGATTTGAAACTCATTGTGTCTGTTACTTACCCCTCACACACCTTTATCAAAGCCTGGTAGGGGCATACCCTTAGGCCTGGATGTTAATTGGGGGAACAACTCAGAATAATTACTGAATTGGCCAAATATTTATCTAACTCTCTCCCGCTTTTGGGCAGTGTCCAGAGTAACTGAGGAAACTTCAAATCTGTTCATTTTGAATGTCTTCTTGGCCTTGCCCTCCATTCCCCTCCTTCTCATGCTCTTGTTTTAGTTAGAAGATCAAAACCCGAGGCCCTGCTTAGAATTTCCATCTTGTCTTCAGAACTAATTAAGGACTTTGATTTTTAAATATCTCTATTGGTAAGTTACAAAATAACT
This sequence comes from Phalanger gymnotis, assembly GCA_028646595.1. NCBI lineage: Eukaryota > Metazoa > Chordata > Mammalia > Diprotodontia > Phalangeridae > Phalanger > Phalanger gymnotis. The sequence continues at coordinate 9,277 of JAQQSZ010002668.1, forward strand.
GTCCCTTGCCATCAAATGTCCAAGGAACAGGATGGAGAAGTGAGTCGTTTGGAATGCACATTTAAGAAGCTGCCAAGGGCCAGGGGCCTCTCCTTGATCTGAAAGTCATGAGAGGCTATGAGATCATTGCTTAAATTTAATTATACAAAAGGGAATTGGGACTTAAATGAATCAATTTATCATTGATTAGGTTTGTCTTCTCTGCAGTTGAAAAACAGCTTGCAAAGCAGAAGAGAGTCATTTTATGTGGTTAATGTGGAGTGTTTAGATGTTTAGAGGAAGGGGGAGGGAGGAGAGACATTTGCCAAAATGCTTTGATCCTCAAGAGCTGATGGGGGAAGGGACAATGCATCTTTGTAATGCCCCCAAAGTTCACCTTTTCCCATATGGCATTTGAGACATGGGGCTTAAGCCTTATTACATTGGGAAGCAAATTTATTCTAAAATAATCCATAATGTGGTATATTATTTTAAGAGGATGGGAACTACATATGCACATTCACAGACAACTGAAAAAAAATTACTTGAAGGGCATCTGTGAGATTAATATTAAGATATACCCATAGATCCATAGGAGACTGGACTCCATTCTTCTCCTTACCCCATTTAGAGATTTCTAGCAGATGGATCAGGCTAATAAGAAGCAATATGGCTAGTGAATGGAGAGCTTACCTTGAAGCCAGTAAGACCTAGGCTCCAGACCCACCTCCTCTACATCCTGACTGCATGATTCTGGACAAGTCCTTTGACCTCTAGAGCTCTGGACAAGTATACTCTTACTCCCACTAATGACTTCCTCTTTACCCTGTACACAGCTGGCTTTATACATACTTGTTTGCATATTGTCTCCTCCCTTCGATTTTAAGCTCCTTGTGGGCAGGGGCTTTTTTTTTGGCTCTTTTTTATATACTCTGTGCTTAGCACAGTGCCTGGCACCTAAAGGCACTTAATAAATGTTCATTGATTGGTTGATCGGTATGATTACAGTGATAACTATAGTTATGGCATATTCAACAATAGCTGTAAGTTGCTGAGCGTTGGCTGACCTGAATTGATGGAGAGAGTTTCCTTCATTTGGAGTCCCATATGTCAGTGAGATCACAGGTCCAGTCTTGATCCTTATCTTGTAATCAAGCAGGAGATCCATAGATTTAGAGCTGGGAAGGATCTAGCTTAAATCCTTCATTTTGTAGATGAGAAAACTGAGGTCCAAAAGTAGACCTTGCTTGAAGTCTCAAAACTGTAGGTACTGAGATTTGAACCCAGGACTCCTGATTCAAAACACAACACACTCTACTATGCCCAGCTGAGAGAATATACTATAAGTTTACTACCAACCACGTAAAATGGTCTCTTAATACACAAAGAACTGAGCTTCAATGTGTGGGTTTTCTTTTTAAAGTGAATTCACTTTGGTCATCATTTAAAGAAGACAGCTTGGCTGCCCTGATTTCTGAAGGGCCCCAGAATATCTATATTTTCTGAAAGGGACAAGCAGACGCCATCCCTCAGCAAAGAATGCTGCTTACACTTTCTCTGCAGTTAACATGGTTTAGAATGTACCACATATGGAAGGGTCAGCACTAGCCTTCCCCAGTCCCACTTTTGTGCGTTCTCTGTACAGACTTAGAAAGAACAGACTTTTTTCTTTGTCCATGATCCTCTCTGTGAGATTTCCAAACAACCAGTCTTGTAGGAAAGTTCCCAAGAGCTACAATAAGTTGTCTCTTCAAATATTTTGGGATTCAGTAGGATTTGGAAGACTGGAAGTAAAGTATATTTATGTTTAGTAACATGAGATCCATGGTTCAGTCAGAGAAAAAGAAGAAGGTGGAAAGAAGGGACAAGATGGCAATCAGGACAGAGGTTTCCCTCTGGGTCCATTCTTCTATTGCCCTCATCCCCTGCTCCATGAGTAATGACCTAATTGAAGCAAAAAAAATAATTGTCTAACTTTTCAAAAAAGCTTCAGTCTATATTGGAGACTGTGGCAGTGCTCAACGATAGGAGAAAAACTAAAACAGGGCTCTTGAGCCATTCATTCCCCTTCTGGAAGTGTGAGTTGAACACCAGTTGGGAACTGTATTAGGTTTCCTACATTCCTTTGCCTGTGCGCAGGAGGAATGGTTACAGGAAATGAAATAAACAAAATTGTGTTTACCCCAGAATTCTTGGTTTTAGAACGGTTAATATAGTATCTGGTAGCTGCCTGACTCTAGAAGAAAAGGATATTTAGCTGAACAGCAGGGTTTTTTTTTATCCTGTATCATTTTCCCCCCTTTCATTAATTTTATTCAAAGAGTAAAGCACTGTATACAGTATCCAAGCATGCTGGTCCATTCATTGCATTTAGATCTTGACTCTATTAGGTCAAGGTCACATGACTAAGACTCATTGAAATAAGTTCAGGGAAGAGGAGGTATTTTTCTAGAATGGTGAGGACTTGGAGCTCATTCTAATTGAGTGTACTAATATAAACCCTGCCCACTAGCCTGAAGTTGGCACAACTACCTGAAGAGACAGACAGACAGAGAGAGAGAGAGAGAGAGAGAGAGAGAGAGAGAGAGAGAGAGTGAGCACTAGAGGATAGAAACTCATTCATACTCTGAGAATCACAGAGAGCTTCACACTTCCCCATCACTTCTCCTTGGTCAACTGAAACACCTAAATGCCAAGGATGGCTTGCTTGCAATCTTTCTGTTTCCTTACTAGTGGCCAGAATCATAGCTGGTGGTCAAACTCAAGCTCAATTTTTTCAAATGACCTTCATCAACAAATAGTATTCATTCACTATGGCAAATCAAGCAGCTAGGAATGAAAAGTTCTGTTTGCTGTATGATATTAAGAACCTGTGAGATTGGTCTCATTTAGAAAGCAGGGTCCATGCACGGCTTCTTTATTTTATATCTCTCCCATCGGCTAGCAGAATGGATTGCTCACAACTAGTGCTTAATAGGTGAATGGATTTAGACAAAGTATCTGGATGAGTGATTGAATTTCACTTTTCATCCAGATATTTTGGCATAACTTAAGCACAGTCTCAGATGAAAAGAACCTACAAGCTACCTTTGCCAGCAATGACCTGATTTCTTTGCCAAGTGGAGGGATGTGGCAGCCAAGGGCAACACCATTTTAGAATGTACACTTGCTTGTAAAATCTTACAGAGAATAACGGTGAAAGATTATGAACAGTATTGCCTCATAAAACAGAGAAAAGTATGGAGGAAAGGACAAATTTACAGCAAATCTTAAAGGAAATCCAACTAAGCCAAACCATCCCGAGGGCATTTACAGAATGAAACTAGAAGACAATGAACTAATGAAAAATAGAAAAGATCTGTCAAGATTTAGAAATCTATCAAATTCTTTCCCTCATCAATGACAGTGGAGCCAAGACTTTTGGACTGTAATATCAGAGTTGCTGACTTACTATAAGGTATTTAAAGAAAACAAGATAAGAAAGGCAGCTGAACTAAATACACAAGAGAGAATAAGGAGGAAGGCAGCACAATTTTGAGGGTTTAGCTATCTGAAAGCAGGAAAAAAAATGAAAGGACTGGGGGGATATATCTTATTATAAGAAAGGTGAATGAGAAAATATCAGTAACTACTAATCCATATGCCTACTTTCCAATCTCAATTCTATCTTTATGAGATTAATTTCCATGTGTATAGAGGTCCCTTTGGTAATTTTATAAGAAGGAAATGAGTAAAGCTTCAAAAATAATGTTATATGGTAGACCATACTTATACAGTCACAGAATTACAGAATCACAGAATCATAGATCTGGAAGAGACCTCTGTAGCCATCAAGTCCAGCAAAGACCTGAACAAGAATCTTCAATATGACAGAATTGGCAAATGGTCATCCAACCTTTGTCTGAAGAGCCCTTGTGAGAAGGAAATCCCTCTTTCACTGACCGAAGCAGCCCATTTCAATTTTGGTAGCTCTTATTCTAAGGAAGGGTTTTTTGGGGGGGTGGGTTTTTTGCTGATGGTGGCGAGGAGGGAGCAGGTCCCTGATATCAATCCTAAATTTGTCTCTTGGCAACTTCTACCCACTACTTCTAGCTCTGCCCTCTGATCACGTGACGGTCTTTCAGATACATTAAGATAGCTATCATGTTCTCATGTCCTCCTGAGCCTTCTCTTCTCTAGCCTAAACATTCCCAGTTCCTTTCACTAACTGTCCTGTGGTATGGACTCGATGCTCTTCCCCATTCTGGTGACTCTCAATGCCGTCCAGCTTATCAATGTCGTTCCTAAAGTGACACCCGGAACTGAACATTTCCCCAGATTTACTCTGGTCACAGCAAAATACAGCTACGTATGTTTTTTGTTTGTTTGTTTGTTTTTGGTCCAGACATATGACATCATTGGTATAGAGGAAATTTCCTCTCTGGATAAAGATTAGCAACTTCTGCAATTTATAGTCTCCCACACTGGCATCTCTGAGAAGTTGGGTGACTTGCCCAGAGTCACAGAATAATAATAGCTAAGATTTTCTAACACTTAGTGCTAGGCATTGTGCTAAGGGCTGCACAATTATTATCTTACTTGACCCTCACAACAATCCAGGGAGGTACATGCTATTATTATTACAGATGAGGAAACTGAAGCAAACAGAGGTTAAGTGACTTGCCCAGAGTCACACATCTAGTAATTGGCTAAGGCTCTATTTGACTGTGTCCAAGCCCATCCATTGAACCACCTCACTATCCAATGTGCATGTGTATTTATCAGAAGTGGAACTTACCCAGTTTTTCCTGACTTCGCAGCCAACTCTATCCACTCTCCTCATGGTGTTTCTCAGGGAGACGGTCACATAACCATTCTAAGAACATGTAACTTTCTCAAAGCACCCCAACCTCATATCAGCTTTCATGGTTACTACATCTCACTGTTGACTCATGCCAAATTTGTAGGGTGCTAACTTCCCCTAACTTTTTTTTAGGCCAATTATTGTCTACCCAGGACTCTTTCATACTCTTAATTGCATAGTAAATCTTTGGAAAGTGAAAGACTTTATGTTTATCCCTTGTAAATCCCATCTTATTCAATTCACACCAGTGTCATAGCCTGGATCTTTTTCGGTCTCAACTCTATTAGCTACTGTAGGGCTGTCCAAAAGGAGGCCAGCCAGCCGCATATGGCCTGCAGTGTGATTTATGCGGCCGGCCTAGAAATTTACATAAATGCTTTAGTAAATGAAGCTGAGCTACTGTTTCCACCATCCGGCTAGCAGCTTCTGTAGGGGCGGGGAGGGGTTCAGATCCATCTACAGCCAGCACCCAGAAAGCTGCTGGACAGCCAGAAAGCCCAGGTTCTTTTGATATGCCTTAATAAGGAGAGCAAGGTTAAGGGGTTGGCAAGCGTACTTTAATTCAGCACACAAATATCATTCACTTA
>JAQQSZ010002670.1:0-14682 GCA_028646595.1 Phalanger gymnotis
TAGCAAGTCATTGACTTGTTTTTCATGGTTTTCTCTCATCCTTCTCATTTCTCTTCCCAATTTTTCCTCTACTTCTCTAACTTGCTTGTCCAAATCCTTTTTGAGAACTTCCATAGCCTGAGACCAGTTCATGTTTTTCTTGGAGGCTTTTGATGTAGGCTCTTTGACTTTGTTGACTTCTTCTGGCTGTATGTTTTGGTCTTCTTTGTCACCAAAGAAAGATTCCAAAGTCTGAGACTGAATCTGAGTGTGTTTTCGCCGCCTGGCCATGTTCCCAGACAACTTACTTGACCCTTGAGGTTTTCAGTGGGGTATGACTGCTTGTAGACTAAAGAGTTCTATGTTCCAAGCTTGGGGGGATGCGCTAGCTCTACCACACCAGCATTCCTCCTACCCCAAGAACCCCCAACCAGGACTGGACTTAGATCTTCAGAAGGCTCTTCATTCCTGCTCTGATCAGCCACTTAATTCCTCCCACCAGGTGGTCCTGTGCCCGGAAGCAAGGGCAGCTGTAGTTGTGTAGCTGCCCCACCTCCGCTGCCCCCCTGGGCAGTGGCCAAACCCCAAACTCCCTGTACCCAGCAGCTTTTCCCACTAACCTACTCTGTTGTCTTTGGTGTTTGTGGGTTGAGAAATCTGGTAACTGCTGCAGCTCACTGATTCAGGGCGCTAGGGCACGTTCCGCCTGGCTCCTGGTCTCGTTGGTCTGCGCTGCTGACGCTGGGCTCTGCTCTGCTCAGCTGTGCTCCGCTCCGTTCCCAGCTCCATGTGGGATAGACCTTACCCAGAGACCATCCAGGCTGTCCTGGGCTAGAGCCCTGCTTCCCTCTGCTACCCTGTGGCTTCTGCAGTTCTAGAATTGGTTTAAAGCCATTTTTTATAGGCTTTTGGAGGGACTTGGTGGGGAGCTCATGCTAGTCCCTGCTTTCCAGCTGCCATCTTGGCTCCGCCCTCCAACATGCAAGCATTCTTGATGAAAAGAGCAGAGCTGAACGGAAAATCTGACTTTTAAATACAAGGCTCAAGAGAAGCATAAAAAAAGTAAACAGGAAAGTGAAATCACAAGGGACTTAATAAGGTTAAACTGTTTACATTTCTACATGGGAAGATATTTGGAACTCATAAGACCTTTCTCATTATTAAGGTAGTTAGAAGGAGTATATATAGAAAGAGGGCACAGGTGTGAATTGAATATGAAAGGAGATATGTAAAAAATAAAATTAAGGGGTGGGAGAGAGGGGAATGTATTGTGAGAAAGAGAAAGGGAGAGGTAGAATAGGGTAAATTATCTCACATAAAAGAGGCAAAAAAAAGTTTTTACAGTGGAGGGGAACAGGGAAGATATGAGGGAGATGTAGGTGAAACTTACTCTCATCAGAATTGGTTCAAAGAGGGAATAACAGACATACTCAGTTGGGTACAGAAATTTATTTTACGCTACTGGAAAGTAGGAGATAAGGAGATATGAGAAGGAAGGGCAGATTGGGGAAAGGGATAGTCAGAAACAAAACACCTTTGAGGAAGGAAAGGGTGAAAGGCAAGGGAGAACAGAATAAATGGGGGAAGAGGGATAGTATAGAGGGAAATATAGTCAGCAATAGTAACTATGAAAAAAAAATTATGAAGCAAGTTTCTCTGATAAGCCTCATTTCTCAAACATAGAAAACTGAGTCAAATTTATAAGAATAACAGGCAATGATCAAAAGATATGATCAGTTTTCAGATAATCAAGGCTATCTATAGCCATATGAAAAAATACTCTTACTACTGATTGGAGAAATGCTAATTAAAACAATCCTGAGGTACTACCTTGTAACTATTAGACTGGCTAACAGGACAGAAGAGGTAAATAGCAAATGTTGGAAGGGAGGTAGGAAAAATGAGACTTTAATGCACTGCTGCTACAGTTGTGGTGAACTGATTCAACCATTCTGTTGAGGAATTTGGAATTATGTTCAAAGGGCCATAAAACCATACATACCCTTTGACCTAGCAAGGAAAAGGACCTATATGTACAAAAATATCTCTAGCAACACTTTTCTGGGGGTAAAGAATTAAAAATTGAGGGAAAGCCCATCGACTGGGGAAAGGCTGAACAAGTTGTGGCATGTGATTATGATGGAATACCACTGCAGTATAAGAAATGATGAGCAGGATGCTCTCAGAAAAACCTGGAAAGACTTGCATGGGCTGATGCAAAGTGAAATGTACTGTGTACAAAGTAACAGCAATATTGTAAAATGACCAGCTGTGAATGACTTAGCTATTCTTGGCAATGTAACAATCCAAGACAACTCTGAAGGACTCAAGATGAAAAATGCTATCCCTCCACAGAGAAAAACTGATGGTGTGTGAATACAGATTTAGCCATACTTTTTTTTTTTACTTTATTTTTCTTGAGGGTTTTTTGGTCTATGTTTTAAAAATAAGCCATTTCCCCAATAAATAAATAGTAAAGGATATGAATAGGCAGTTTTCAGACAGAGCTATCTATAGTCACATTAAAGAAAATGCTCTACATCACTTCTGATTAGAAAAATGCAAATTAAAATAACTGAGATACCACCTCGCACCTATCAGATTGGCTAACATAACAGAAAAGGAAAATAACAAATGATGAAGGGGATGTCGAAAAATTGGGACATTAACACACTGCTGGCAGAGTTGTGAATTGATTCAACCATTCTGGAGAACAATCTGGAACTATGCCCCAAGGGCTAAAAAACTATACATGGGTCTGTATCCCAAGGATATCAAAGAAAAGGGAAAAGGACTTATTTGTACAAAATTCTTTATAGTAACTCTTTTTGTAGTTGCAAAGAAATAGAAAACTAGGAAATGGCTGAATAAGGTGTGGTATACAATTGTGATGGAATATTATGCTGTCAGAAATGACAAGCAGGATGTTTTCAGGACAATTTGAAGACTTATATGAACCAATGCAAAATGAAGTAAGCCGGACCAGGAGAACATTGTGCACAGTACCAACAATATTTTAATGATGATCAAATGTAAAAGACTTATCTACCTTAATCAATACAATGATCCAAGACAATTCTTAAGGACCCATAATGAAAAATATTATCCACCTTCAGAGAGAGTACTGATAAACTCTAAGTGCACAATGAAGCATACTTTTTACACTTTCTTTATCTTTTTCCCAATTTTTTTTTTTGCTTCTTTTCCACAAGGCTAGTATGTAAATATGTTCTGCATGACTTCACAATGTATAACTGATGTAATATAGTTTGCCCTCTCAATGGGAGGAAAAGAGAATGTGGAACTCAAAATTTTTTTTAAAAGAATGTTTAAAGCATTTAAAAAAAAATAAAAATTAGCCATTTGTAATACCATGGAAAACAACAGATACAATGCTAAATATCTGCCTCTTGTCTCAAAGAAAATAAATGTAGTCTTAGAATCCAGATTTCTTTTTCTTGTGCGTTAATCCTAAGTCAGAATGTTGCCTGAGTCAACAGTGTTTTCACATAATATAAATTCAGTGGTGGGATTCAGTTGGTTCGCACCAGTTCAGCAGAACCGATATCTAATTTTATGTTGAGTTCAGGGAACAGGTTGTTAAAATGGCACTTGTAATCAGGGTTCTCTGTAAGGTGGGCACCTGGGCAGCTGCCCAATGTGGAAATCACAAATTTACATTCCCTATTCTTTTTAATGTTCATCTGCACAACAGCGTTTTCTAAGCACCCACAGTAATGTTCATTCTGTCCATTAGGTGAAAAAAATTGACAGAACTATGCTTGTAATACTTATTTATTCATTTTCTAAAACTCATTATACCTTTGATGAAATACTACATTTTAATCACCTTGTTTTTGTTACTTCAGTAAACAAACATGTAACGTAAAGAGAAAAAGTGCCGAACAACCACAGGGTGACAAGCCGTCATTCATCTCCACTTGTTATCTTATTACCCACTTTGGAAGCCATGGAGGTAGAAGAAATAAAAAGTTAGAATACGTAGAATGAGTTTTGGTTCTGCATATGTTCCAACATTGGCTGCTGTGGTCACGTGGCTGTTTTCGCTCCATAAGGATGCGTTTTTGTCAGGTATTATTTAATATTTTTTATTACTATTTAAAAATTCTTATAATCTAATTTTGCTTATTTTATTTATTATATCCTTTATTATTTATTATTTTTATTTATTATTATTTATTATTTTATTATATCCTTTATTGTTCTTATTTGAGTATTAAATGCATGAAATATTAAACTATCTTTTGGTATATCTTTTTGTATACTTAAAATGGTCATTAGGGCAGAGAACCAGTTGTTAATTTATTTGAATCCCACCACTGTATAAATTACTTCTTTCTTTACCAAGTTGCCCATTAAAGCTCACATAGAACACTCCTCCCCGACCCTATAACAAATTCTAGATCAACAGGATTGAGTTTCAAAGCCCACTCTCTTAAATACACAGAATTCATATTAAACTAAAATGTCACCAAAAGACAGTTGTCCATGTTCCAGTCCTTTAACTTAGGACACTGATTTTATGTTAAAGCCTACTCTAAATTAAGAGAATACTTTAGTTGAACTCAAATGAAAATTTTGCTTTTCATATACAATAAATCAGGAATTTTTAAAAGGATTCACTAATGTATGATAGATACAATAAAAATTACTGCAAACAACTAGAGACTGAAGAATTCAAATACACAGGAAGGCTACAACTCTATATTTCAAAGCCCAAAAGAACAGTTCTTTACAAAACCACAAAACTTGCTTTTGGCTAGATAAAAAAAACCCCAACAACTTTCAACAAGGGACATCTATGTTTACAGCTCATATTTTTTTATGGCTGAACATAAAATTGTTCTTTTTTGCAATATTAACTTTTTGGGGAGGGAAGGCAGGGCAATTGGGATTGAGTGACTTGCCCTAGATCACACAGCTAGTAAGTGTGTCAAGTGTCTGAGGCTAGATTTGAACTCAGGTCCTTCCGACTCCAGGGCCAGTGCTTACTCACCGCACCACCTAGCTGCCACCCAATATTCACTTTTGATGTGTGTGCGTGGTTGTTCCTTCTGTTTATGTTGTTGTAGTCATTGCGTATGTTGTTTTTGGCTCTGCTTTGCTGCATCTGTTCATGTAGCATGTTAACGTACTTCTTTAAATTTTTCACATTCATTATTTTTATAGTACAGTTAACAGTCCATTTAGTCATGTACTGAGTAAGCCAAAAACAATCCACATTTCATTTCAGAACTCAAATTCTCAGACTTTTGCTAAGGAAAATGGCATGTTAATAATCATTTCCTTTGGAACCTATTCTGATCTTCGATAAAGAAAAAAGTGACAAATATCCATCAATATCAGGAAAATCAAATACTTTCATATTTGAAGAAAAGTACAAAGGTTGTGTCCCCTTTTTAAGTAATCCCTACACAATGATCAAAATTATAGGAAATATACAATAATAGATATTTGATAGAGGTGTAATTAGTATAACGATCAACTTATCGATCCTGATTTAATATCCATTATTTGTTTTAATCTTCACTATAACTCTGTTAGGTAAAGTAGGTAGCCAATACAATAGCAATGACAATATAAAAGTTAATTATAATTTTAATTCTATACCAATCATGTTATCAAAGGAATACCATACAGAATTTGGACACTCAAACATCTAGAATATCAAGAGAAATTATGGAAGGACAGAAAGGGGAATAGTACTTCTAAAGAATAAACTATATTCAAAAGTAGTAATAATCAAAACCATCTGGTATTAGTTAAAAAAGACAGGTAGGCCAAAGAAACACACTGAAACACAGACAAGAAAAAAATCAGAAACAATGAAACTCAGTCCAGTGTCCCATCAACTAGCAAACATAAATTACTTAGGAAAAACCTCCCTATCTGATAAAAAGTGCTGCAAAAACTGGAAAGCAGTCTGTATGTGTGTGTGTACACACACACACACGCACGCATGTGCACACACACATATGTACAATGTATATATCAGCTACATATATTTGTTATATATACATGTTTTATATACATATATATGTATATGACCAAAAGCCATTCTTAAGTGGTCAAAGGGTAGGGACAAATAGTTACAGAAGAATTGCAAACTATTAACAACTTCATAAAAGAATGCTCCCTGCAAACTGACAATACATGACAAAAGACACAACAATCAATGTTGGAATGGTTGTGGGAAGATAGGCACACTAAGGTATTGTTGATGGAGCTGTGAATCAGTAAAACCATTCTGCATAATTCCAAATTAGTTTCCAAAATAAGAAGAAAGTCTCCATAAACATCAAAATATTTATAGCAGAACTTTTTGTAATAGGAAAGAATAGGAAACAAAGTGACACCTATTGATTAGGGAATGGCTAAACTACTGTAGTACATGACTGTAATGGAATATTACTGTACTATAAGAAATAATGAACATGATAAATTCAGAGAAGCATGTTAACATTTACACGAACTGGTGCAGTGAAGCAGAGCCAATAAAACGATGTACACAATGACTATAAGACTGTCAACAGAAAGAATTACATATACAAATTAAAAGTGAATGTTGCAAAAAGAACAAGCACAGTTCAAGAGATATGATAAGACATTCCCACTCCACCCCTTTGCAGAAGTAGGAGATCCACAAGTGTTGTAAATATTATCAGACTTTTTTGATGTTTTGGTCAACAATTTTGATTGTTTTCCTCTTTCCTTTTTTGGTCTTAACATTTGTTATATGAGATGATTCTTTGGGAGGCAGAGGAATGCTAGGGGAAAGTATGGTGATATTAAAATGAAAACTACATCACTTAAAATGTATTTAAAAATCATAAGAAAACTGAAGCTCAAAGAAGTTAAATAACTCACCTAAAGTCACAGCTGCTAAGGAGGAGGACACACTTGAACATTGGACCTTTGACTCCAAGTCCATTACTCTTTCCACTACAGAATACTGAAAAATTCTTACTACATTTCTCGACTTTTCACCCTCCTTCGATAATCATTTATCTTAAATTACAATAGAGAACATAAAGGAATAGGGTCAAGATCCAACACCTAGGAAGAGTTTATTTTTATATTTTAATTTCCTTAGGACACTTCTGAAAGGACTTCTTTTTCACAGGCCTGGGATCCAGACTCACAATTTCACCATGTGGAAGTTCCCTGTCTAAAACGAAGTCTCAGAGAGTTATCTGGATCACTGAGAAATTAAATGACTTCCTTTTGGTCAAATAACTATTCATTTGTGAAAGGCAAGACTTGAACTCAGCCTTTACTGGCTTTCTGTCTACAGTTCCATGCTACTTCTCACTGAAAAGGATCTCCTAATATCACCCAGCAGACAGACATAGAATGCTGATATTCAGGGCATTTAAAAAAAAAAAGAAATGAAGTGATACTTACTAAAAGTCTTACAGATGTCAGAAACAGCTTTGAATACTCTATCAGAGAAATTCACTTTCACCTTCACATACTTCATGTTTGGGAGTTGTAGGCGAAGCAATTTGTGCTGAGGTGTGAACTGAAGCTTAGCGTCAGCTTGTATACCATACTTATCCAAGGTCCAATGAGTCTTAAGTAGCCAAGTTCTTTTCTTCTCCCACCACAAGGCATGATCTGACCAATCTTTTTTTACATCTAGAAAATAAAAATGAAATAAGACATCTAAGATCATTAAGATTACTTCATATAGAAAGAAATCAATGTCTCAAAAATTAACTTTAACTACCCCATTCACATCAATGATGGTAGTTTATATAAAGTTATTTATAGTATACTTTCTTCACAACAATCCTATGAGATAGGCAGAGCAAGAACAATTCTCATTTAACATGATGAAACTGAACCATGCCCAGAATCATAAGTCTGTAACGTTAGGTAGGAGAGCAATAGCCAGATCTTTCTGATTCTAGGTCTAGTGGCCTTTTCTCTGTATTGGAAATAAACATTTACTGAGTGCCTAGAGACAAGAAACTGCTATTAGTGTAATGGTTAGTAGCATCTTCAATTATGTTTTATAACATACTTTGTGAATCTCAAATTTTCTCAGCATATCTACTGCCTCAGGTTAAATCTTTTCTAAAACTCTTCTGACAGTGTTCAAGCTAGTGACGAGCCTCTAGTTAGCAAATCCTTAAACTTCAGTTATATGTGAGTCCATATTTAAATATATATATATATGTATATACATATATTTTATAGGAAAACTAAATAAAAATTCAACCTGGCACCTCCAGATTTAAAGGTCAATAATATATACTTGTGAGCTGCCTAATTAATATATAGCATGGTAGATAAAAAGAGGCATGCATTTATGCACACGCAATGTGCACATGCATGTACTCCTGCCCAAATTCTTGTGGCTACGGAACACACATAAAATAACACTGAAGGCAGTATAAAACAAGAGCCCAATGAATAATATGAATATGACTTCTACCCATAAGGGTTAAGAATAGGAAAAGATCACTGTGGCGTATTGGGAAAATATTCAAGATGGTGGGAGGTTTTTTTTTCTGAATCCCATTTATTCTTCAGAACACTGTATCGGAGAAGAGGGTATTTTCTGGCAGAGGCAAAGTTCCTAAGCAAGGAGCTTTAAGTCCTCTGTAAGCAAGGAAAGACCTCATGAAATACACTAAACACATTACAATGTAATCGAGAACTTGAAGAAGAACATGTTACTGTTTGGTGGGATCTGACTCCGCAGGATCCCATTCGGGGTTTCCTAGGCACAGATACTGGAGCAGTCGGCCATCCGGCTCATTTTATAGATGGGGAAACAGAGGCAAACAGGGTTAAGGGATCTGCCCACAGTCATACAACTAGTAGGTGTCTGAGGCCACATTTGAACTCAGTTCTTACTGACTCCAGGCCTGGTGCTCCATCTAGCTGCCATGAAGAACATATGTATACCCCTATGTAGAAAATGAAAATTCCAAAATGCACTTCACCAGAGGATACACACGCAAAAATCTAAAAGAACAACATCCAATTCCCTTTCCCCAACATACTACTGGCATAAATGGTAACAATAAAACAGAGGTTTGTTAACTATTTTAACAGCTTTGCATAATCAAATTAAATCAAATATAGAAAAACGAGCAACTCTGCACAATCCTTGGCTGCTCTTGAAAAAAGCAGATCGTTACAAGGTCCAACTGCAGTTCCTTTTAAAAATGGCAACAGAAAGGAAGGCACTGTCAATCAGTGACACTTTAACTTCAATGGTACATTCTCCACTAGAGATGGGAGTGAGAAAGAGAGAAACAGAGGACAGATATGAGGCTCTACCAATATCTCCATAAGTTTAAAAATGAATTTATATCTTTTCCCCCAAACCTCCCTATTTCTGTCAATGGTACCACCATCCTTCCATTTATCCAAGTTTACAAATTCTGAGCCCTGGAGTCTTCTCTATCTCATTCTACATCTTATCAGTTGCCAAGTATTGTTAGGTTCTGTCTTCATACGTTATAGACTTTTCTCCTTCTCTACACTCACACACAAGTCACCACCTAGTGCAGGCTTTCATCACCTCTCAACTGGACTACAACAATAGTTTCCTAACTGATTTACCTACCTCAAGTTTCTCCTCCTCTCTAATCCATTCTCCACAGAGATTTTTTTTTTATTTTTTATTTTTGGAGGGGGGAAAGCAGAGCGACTGGGGTTAAGTGACTTGCCCAAAGTCACACAGCTAGTAAGTGTGTCAAGTGTCTGAGGCCAAATTTGAACTCAGGTCCTCCTGACACCAGGGCCTCTGCTCTACTCACTGCGTCACCTGGCTGTCCCCCACAGGGACTTTCTTAAATGATTTTCCTAAAACATAGTTGTGACTATATCACTCCCTTGATCAAAAAGTCCCAGTGACTCTCTATTGTTTCTAGGATAAAAGATCCTCTGGCATTCAAAGGCCTTCATAATCTGGCTTTAGCCTACCTTTCCACCAGGCTTACTGTACATTAATCCCCTCCATGAACTCTACTATTCAGGCAAACTGGCCTACTTAATGTTCCTTGAACTTACAATGAACTTATAATATTCTATCTCTTGTTTCCATGACAGGGACCAGATTTCTGTCTTCAAATATCAGAAAGGCTGTCATGCAGAAAATACGTAATAAATACAAGGTAATTTTTGAGGAGAAAGAGAGAAGCTCTTACTTATGGCATCAAATACCTGTTCCCACATTAATTCTTTGATAACTTCAGCCAAAACTGTCAGCCTCAAAACATACATGTATATCTTGTGATTTTCCAAATGCATTCATACTGATCACAGAGTCTGAGGATTCTAGGATTCCTGGAAATTTTAGACTACCTCTAGTGATTTAAAAGTCTTCAACGTTTAAGGTAGGTCCTCTAAGGAAATTTTATAGGAAGACTCGAATAACAGTTAGTCTGATAAAACAGTACGGATGGGTTGCTAACTGCATTGCTAGTACCTGCAAGTAATTGGATTTGCAAGTCCTATAATTTGATTCATTTGAGTGTGAGGGTTCAGATTTAGTTTTCGCTTAACTAGAAAACCATCTAATCAATAAGTAGTAAAAACTTAATTATGCAGTATTTTCCCAGGCTAAAGTTTGTGTAGTATTTTGTTTAAAATAATTTGAGATGGATGACTTGGGAAAAGCAGTATTTCATACTGAAGCACTTGATAAAAATGTAGGTGATTAGCAACTATGAGTTCAAAGTTTTCAAAATGGAATGGATTAATATAATGACTACTTTTCACTGTAATAAAGAAGTTTTATCTGGGATCCATACTGATAAACTGAAGGGCAACCAGGATGATAAAGGGCCTTGAGATAAAGCCGTAAGAAGACTAGTTGAAGGAACTGGAGATGTTTAGCATTGAGAAGACTTCAGGGTAGCAGAGTGAAGTGGGAAAAGGACTGGATTTGGAGTAGGACACTCTGGCTTGATCTCCTTATTACCTATGTGACCTCAGGCAAGTCATTTAACATCTCTGATCCTCAGTTTCCCAATATATAAAACTATATAAGTTTCAACAGGGCTGTCCAAAACACGGGCCGTGAGCCCCAGTGCAGTCCGCCTGTGTCCACCACAAGCAGAGAAATCAAAATGTCAATTTCCATGCCCATAGTAAACATGGGCCACACTTTGGACAGCCCTGAGTTAACACGATTCCTTTCAGCTCTAAATTTATGATCCTATGATCCACTCAGATAGTAACATAATCTCATTGCAGCACTCCACATTCTAACCAAAGAAAACTATTCTATTTTCTCTAGACTATGTGCAGTTGCACAGGGCACTGTCTACTGAAACCCTTCTCTTCTTTCAAAGCTCAATTAAGTTGCTACTTTACCCATAAATCTTTCCCTGCTTCCCCTCTTCCCATATGAAAATTCAATTCAACAAGTCCATATTACGCTTGTGTTTAATAATGACAACAGCAACACACAGAACACTACTGTTAGTAGTGCTGGAGATACAAAGAGTGAAAAGAATACAGCCCTCATCACTGAGGAACTTATATTCTAGATAAATAAATTCAAGATAATTTAATGAGAGAGGCAGAGCACTAACAACAAGGGAAATTAGAAAAGGTTTACCCTAGGTGCCTTGAATGAAGGTGAAGATTCTAAGAGACAGAAATGAGTGCTTCAAAATTTCTCATAGTACTTTGAGCCTTTCCTTAGCCCTTAGAATATTCCTGTACCAAATGTATTTGTGAACATGGCAGCTGGGTAGAGTGTCAGGCCTAGAGTCAGGCCTGAGTTCAAATCCAGTCTCAAACATTAATTAGCTATGTAACCCTTGGCAAGTCACTTATCCTGTTTATCTCAGTTTCCTGATCTGGAAAATGGCACCTACCTCCCAGGGTTGTTGTGAGGATCAAATGAAATTATACTTATAAACTGCTTTGTAAAGAGCTATATAAATGCTAGCCACCTTGTGATTATGCTCCCTATTGTGTTGAAAGAACTTCAATTGTCCTTTTTTATCTTTGTATCCAACCTCCACACTCACACCACTTTCTGCCAAGTATAGTGCTATTGTACATGGAAGGTCCTTAATAAATGTTAATGGAAATGATGAAGAGAAAGAAGGGAGAGAAGGAATTAAGACTTATATCCCATTCTCCCTGAGACTCCAATAATTTGCTTTCTTTCGCCTTCAGTTCACTGAAAACATTCTTCTGTTCATCTCTAGAATAAAATAATCCTTTAAGAGTTTTAGCCTAGCTGGTAGCTACAGGGGGAACAGTGGGATTTAAAACAAAAAGAAAAAGTTAGTTATAAGAAATCTCAAAGGTATATTCTTGGTATTTACTGAAATGGAATAGAACTCATTTCTATGGTCTTTCTTAGTATTTAGCCAAGCCCTACTTAAGCTCTAACCTTGATTCTTTTTTTAATTCCTAAGGCTATGAGGCACATCAATTTTTCCCACTTTCAAAAGGAAGCCACAGATTCCTCTCATCCCTTCTCTTAAGAGACAAACCTCAGGGGAGAACAATGATGGTACAAAAAAAAAAATCATCTTGCATACCAGAGTAAAAAGAGTCCACCTACTTCTTTTTTGTTAATTTTTAGACTCAAACGCTGGAACACATATATAGAATTGAGAAAAGAAACAAAAACATATCATAAACAAATATTGGAACTTAAATACAAAGAAAGGGAAAAAAGCATGTCATGTGCATAGCAGAACATAAGACAGGATTCAAAATATGTAACAATAAATTTTCATTTCAAGAAAGCCTGTACGATAAATACACTTTGTGCTGAGAACTGTCTATCTTTTCTTTGCTACCTTGTAAGTTTTCTTTTGTTCTGTGCTGTACACTTTCTTACTTTGTTTGCCCTCGCCCAGGCTACAACTAAGTTTAGATATGTTTCTCTATAGCTACATACATATACATACACATATACATACATATACAGACATAGACTTTCGTAAACAAATTCTACTCTTGATCTTTGTTTTTATGTTTGTGCATTATCTCTTGTTACCTATTCCTCCTGCCTCTTCTACTTTTCTTCCACTACCTACCTAGTCCTCCTGTTATTTGCCTACCCCCCTCCAAAGATCCCTCCCCCTAGCCTCCCATTCCCATAAATCTAAATACCCTTCTATACCCCCCTTTTTATCTATTCCATAACCTTTCCCTCTACAGATGCTTTCCTTGTCCTCTCCCCTTCCTTATCACCTGTTTTATTTCTTCTGAATTTAAACAACTTTTATACTCCTAGCTATATATTGTTCCCTTTTAAATCCATTCCCAATGAAAGTAGGTTACCAGAACTACCAGCCCTCCTCCTCCATCTTATTCCTCTGTATCAATACTTGAACCTCATTTACATAAAATAATTGCTCTTTTTAGATGTTCCTAAATGGTTTTACTTTTTAAATTCATATCATACTCTGATTTTCCCCAATCTTTCTTATGAGCTACTCAATTATTCATAAGAATCTTAAGACATACATTTTACATATATAAATAGTAAACAGTCTATCCTTATTGAATCCCTTATAATCAGTCTTTGGTATGTACCTTTTATTTCCCTAGGCTCTTGTATGTCAAATCTTCTATTAGGTTCAGATTTATTTATGGTTTGTTTTTTTTTTTTAAAAAAAGACTTACAAGTCTGACAGCTGATCAAATGCCCATTTTGTTTTTCATTCAGGATTATGCTTAAGTTTCCTGGGTATGAAATTTTCGGCCAGAGACCCAGTTCTTTTGCTCTTTGATACATGCTGTTCCAAGACCTGGAGTCCTTTAATGTCTCTGCTGCTAGGTCTTCTGTGATTCTAATTGTGGCACCATCATATTTACGTTGTTTTGCTCTTGTTGTTTTTAATATTTTATCCTTGGGCTGGAGATTCAGAATTTGACTATGATATTCCCATGAGTTTTCCTCACAGGATCTCTTTTAGGTGGCGATCAAAGGAATTTTTCTATTTCTACTTTCCTTCCTTCTTCTAATGCTTCAGAACAATTTTCTTTAACTATTTCTTGTATTATTGTATCAAGATCTTTTTTGATCATAATTTTCAGTTAGTCCAATTTTTTTTTCTTTTCATGATCTCCAAATCTATTGTTTTTCTTATAAGATGTTTCGCTTTCTTTGCTATTTGTTTCATTATTCATACTTTGTTCAATTATTTCTTGATCACTTATAATTTCACTGGCTTCACCTTGCCCAGTTCTAATGTTCAAGGTGTCATTTTCTTCCTTAAGATTCTGTATCTCAAAAAAAAAAATTCTGTATCTCTTAGGGAAATGGATAAATATTTACAAAAATATAAATTGTCCAGATTAACAGAAGAGGGAATAAAATACCTCAATAACCCCATCCCAGAAAAAGAAATTTAGCAAGCCATCAACGAACTCCCTAGGAAAAAATCTCCAGGGCCAGATGGATTTACATGTGAATTCTATCAAACATGTAAAGAATAACAAATTGCCATACTTCATAGACTATTTGGGAAAATAGGTAAGAAGGAGTCCTACCAAATTCTTTTGCTGACACAAGTATTGTACCAATACCTAAACCTGGAAGAGTCAAAATAGAGAAAGAAAATTATAGACCAATTTCCTTAAAGAATATTGATGCAAAATTTTTAAATAAAATATTAGCAAAAAGATTACAGTAACTTATCATGAGAATAATATACTATGACCAGGTAGGATTTATTCCAGGAA
>JAQQSZ010002671.1:0-14682 GCA_028646595.1 Phalanger gymnotis
GGGGAGAAAATTTGTAATTCAAACGCCTGTGAAAATCAATGCTGAAAACCAAACATGTCAAAAATAAATTAAAAAAAAAAAAGGAAAAAAAAAACCGGTAAAGGCTGGAAGCCGCAACATGGCAAATTTAGATTGTATTCGAGTAAAATGTTATTAAGCATTAGAGCTATCCAAAAGAGGAATGGTTTGCCAAAGAGGCAGGATCTCCTTCTTTACTACAGTCCAGTTCTATGGATAGAATAATTGACTTCAATAAACCCCTACTGTGTAATTTGGAAGTTTGTCCTTATCAACAGGAGAGACAGACATGATCCCCGCCCTCATGGAACTTACTAATTAGATATTAATCCTATCCAAGTGATATAGAGAATATAGGAGGAGCAAAGGATGAGAGGCGGAGCGGCACTCAGGGGGCAATATGCAAACACAAATGTGTGTTGTAAAAGCATAAGCTCTCCCTCAAAAAACTGAAAATTTCATGATGACAAAATATACCTAACCTATACAAAAAAAATAATACATAGCAGTAGATACTATGATTATTATTAATGTATAATTATATTATATATAATTCCAAAGTAAGGAGAACAAACACAAAGGATGGGGAGATTATAAACATTGTTCTTTCAGAAGCATATGTTCAAGGGACACATCTGTTACAGGTAAATGATTCGTCATATACATGAAAAAGAACAACACATGCCAATAATCCCCACTGCAACTTACCAATGCTATCTTGGTCTCGAGAAAGTTCCCTCTTTCCTCATCTACTATAATCTCATGTCCATTTTTAAAGAATTCGAGCATTTTCACGATGTCGTGATTGATGGAATCTGGTATGAGAAATATAAAGTCTCATTTACTGAATGTTTATCAGATACAAGACAAAAATCACAGGATTTTTGAGTTGGAAGAGGCCTCCATGGCCTTCTAGTCCAGCTCAGACCTGATAAAGAATCCCCCTCCTCCACCCATTGCTCTTGACAAGCCCTTATCCGGCCTCTTCCTGAAAGACCCTCAGCAAGAGGAAGGCCCTGCCTCCAGAGGCAGCCCATCTCCCCCAGGACAGCTCTAACTGTTCAAAAGTTTTTCCTGACATAAGACTTTGTAACTTCCACCTGTTGCTACTCATCTGCCCTCTTTAGACAACGAGAGCAGAACCAAACCCTCTTTCACCCGATTCACCAACTGCCTACTGGACATTTCAAACAGGCAAAAGTATCTCAAACTCATCATGCCTAAAACAAACTCAGTAGATACTAGTCCCCCTTGGTCTTCTGCACAAACAGCGCTCCATTTCCTCTCTGTTCTTTTTACTGGGGGCTCCCTCATTCTGGGAATTTCTCACCTCCACCTCTTGGAATCCCCAATCCTGGAGGTGACAAGGAACGGCGGAAGTTTAGGAAGTAGTGGGGGACATGGTCAGACCTAACTTTCAGGAAGATAAATTTGACAACAGAACAGAAGATGGGCAAGAGTCGGGAGAGATTTGCGGCGGACAGACCACCCAGACAGCTACTGCAATAGTCCAGGTGTGAGAAGATGGGCAATGTCAGGGAATGGGATATATAGAAGAGATGATACGAAGGTAAAATTGACAGGCCTTGCAAAAGACTGGATATGGGGAGTGAGAAGACTTGAGAATAACACAGACTGTATCCTTTACAGTAATAGGAAAGTTAGGAGAAGAGAGGATTTGAAGAGAAAAATAACAAGTTCAGTTTTGACTCTTTTAACTTTGAGATGTCCTATGGGCAGCAGGAGATGTGAGACTCTGGCGGTAAGCTGAGAGGTACCTTTGGATGAGCAGATTTGGGAATCACCAGCACGGAAAAGAAGACTGAATCCATGGGAGCTGAAGAGACCACCAAATGAAGAAGCACAGAGGGAGAAGAGAAGAGGGCTTGAAACAGAGCGTTGAGGGAAACACTTATGGGTGTGATCTAGAGGAGGTTGCAGCAGAAGAGGCTGGAGAAAGTAGTGTCCCAAAAGCCTAAGAGAAGAAAAGCATCAAGGATAAGAGGGTGATTGACAGAGCCAAGGCCTGCAAAGAGGTCAAGAAGCATTAAGATTGTAAATAGATCATTAGCAACTTTGGAGAAAGTAGTTTTGGTTGAATGATGGGCTCAGAGGCCAGACAGCACAGAGTTAAGAATAGAGTGAGAGGGGGCAACCAGGTGGCACAGTGAGTAGAGTACCAGCCCTGGAGTCAGGAGGACCTGAGTTCAAATCTGGCCTCAGATGCTTGACACACTTACTAGCTGTGTTACCTTGGGCAAGTCACTTAACCCCAACTGCCCTGCCTTCCCCCCTCAAAAAACAAAAGAAAGAAAAAGAAAGAAAGAAGAGAGTGAGAGGAAAAGAAGTGGAGGCACCTGTTACAGAAAGCTTTCCCAAGGAGGTGAGCCACATGAGGAAGGAGGGATAGCTAGTGGAAAGGATGAAGTCAGAGGTTTTTGAGGATGTGGGAGACTTGGGTATGTTTGGAAGCAGCCGACAGATTGATGAGTGAGTGAAAGGTGACGATGGGGAGAGAGGAGGTAGCATGCAACCTGCTGGCAAAAAATGGGATGGAATGGGATCACTTGTGCACTCAGAGGAGCGTGCCTTAGCAAGAAGGGCCTTTTCATGTGAGACAGGGATGAAGGCAGAGATAGTAGCAGAAGGTATCTGGCAGTTGTGAGCTGAGGATGCAACAGTTTCAAACCTTATGAGAATGGAGGCTCCATTAACAGAAAAAGAGGTCAGGTGTGGGAACTTATTGTGGGGCAGCGAAGGAGAAACAGTGAATTTAATTTGAGACATACTGAGTTAAACATGTCACAAAAACCTCCAGGCAGAGCCATCTAGCAGGGCCTAGAGCTCAGGAGAGAGGTCAGGACTAAATATATAGATTTGGGACTCATCTTCACAGAAGTGAAAATTAAAGTCATGAGAAATGAGACAGTCAAGGCAAGGAATGGAGAAAGAGAAGAAAGTTAAGATAGAACCCTGAAGAATGCCTATATTTAGGGGACAGGAAGGAGAAAAGAGCCAGAACAGAAGAAATTAGAACCAAGTAAGAGACTAGGGCCAGAGGTGCTGACTTGTGAGTCTTTGGCACTTAAAGTTATAATTAAAGGTAAAAAAAAGAACAGATTCTCTCTCAGAAGTGTAAATGTAGAGACAGAGAGCAGGTTACTTGGGAACATCAGCAGCCCAAGGACTGTACCTGTGGGACACTCAGTAAGTGGGGGAAAAGAAAAGAAACCAGCAAAAGACACAAAGGAATGAATGGTCAGAGAAGCAAATAGGACAAGGAAGTGCAATGGAAGCCAAGGCAGGCAGGAAAAGCTCTGAAGGACCAGCAAATGCAGGGAGACCAACTGGGAGAAAGTCTTTGAATTTGACATGAAGGTCAACAGGGATCCTTGAGAGAGCGGTTTTAGAAGCTCGGCTGTCATGAAAGCCTTGTTCAAGGGATGTGGGAGCACGCGGGAGCATGAACACAGACTACTCACTCACTGCAGGGGCAGGGAAGGATAAGAGAAAACAGAGAGAGTTACCTAGTAAGAGAAAATGAAGGGTTTTAAGATGAAAATATTCTAGCATGTCTGTAGGAAAGAATGATCTTCAACAAACTTTAAAAGTTTCAAAAAAAAATTAAGCAAAGACCACTAAATTTAATAGTAACATCACATGTAAGTTGACAAAAATCTTGTTCTTTGTATGTGGAAATGCCCATATTATTAGGTGTTTATTAAGTACAGAATAACAAAAAAAATTAATTAAAAAAATTACTAGATTTCTTTTGGTGGTTAAGTCACAATCACAAAATCACAATCACAAAAAAGTGATACAGATACAGGAAAAAGAGTCCATTAAGTGACATGTGACTCATTTCTTTCAAAGCAACGCATAACAAATGTCAAACAAAGTAAAACATAATTTGTGCACAAAATGAATCTAATTTAGAAATTAAAGGAGTTCAGAGTGTAGATGTGTGTCCATTTCAACATACATATATGTAGCTGAAATTGAGAATGAAATTGGATTTCACCTATCAAAGTTAGATACCAGTTTCAAAGGTTTTTTTAGGAGAACATGATGTAATATAAAAACATGAGATTGTCTACAAGTTGTGTAATTAAAATAAAGCTAATAAAACTGTAGCATTAGATGTGCAGCAGAAAGTGCTAACTCAATTCAGCCAACATAATTCCACCCACTGCTATTAGTAAAGCTGAACAAAATGGGAAAATGATGATCTCAGCTGCAGGGAGTTGTTTGTTTCTTTCATTTCACCCACTTGTTCAAAATGTAATTTATATTTTGTCCCTAAGGCTTTTGTTAGATAAGAGGAATAAAGAGCTTCTAAACTAGGAACTGAACAAGCTCTAAAAATGCCTATTACAAGGGTCATTTTCTCCAATGTAGTCTAACATTCTTGAAAGGTTAATCATTTGTTTGGCACACATAAACGACAAATGTTTTCTGCTATCAAAGATAGCATGTTAGGTTAAAATGAAAAATTTAAAAGGAGGGGAAAGATGTATTTTTCAATGGTCAAATTACTTGGAGGATGTGGCTCATTATGAAAGTAAGAAAAAAACTAAGGCCCATTAATGAAAGCAAATACTTTAAACTTTGATTGTTTTAGTGGAGATTATTTGAAAAGCTTTTATTCTCAAAAAACCAGACCACTTACTCTGAAGTGAGAATACTGATGAAAAAGTCAAGGAACAAAAGCAGTTAAGAAGTCAAAACTATTAGTGAATAGACAAAGCAGTGAAGATAACAATAAAGAATTAATTAATTATTCATCCTGGAAAGTAAGGAAGTTAAAAAATTGCCTTTTGGGATTCAGTTCCGATTTCTATCTAGTTAGATGTGACCAATGTCAGTATACGTTTGGTCTTGTCCTGACTCAAATTAATGATGGTCTGAACTAGTTGAGACACAAAACAAGCTATTATCTAATCCAAGTTTACTTCTTCAAAAACCTCAAAATAATAATCCAAGCTCAGTTCTTGTTCCAGAAAAAATACAGAGCGAATTCCATCAAGCTGATAAACATTTATCAGACACCTACTATGTGCCAGGTACTATGCTGGGATACAAAAAGGCAAAAGACAGTCTCTGCCCTTGAGGAATAAACAAGCAAACAATCATGTACAAACAAGCTATGTGCAGGATAAGTCAGGACAAATACCAATATGACAGAAGTTGATCTAACAAAAAGATGTATGTATTTTGCCTAGCCTCAGTTTACCGTTTTCTTCAGATGCTACATGAGAACAAAATATTCCAGTGTAGCAAGAAATGGGTATAATTATCGAAACTTTATTATACCTTGGTCTGGCTTTAAATTTGAAACACTTACCACAATAAATAAGATTAACCTGGAAGAAAACTGTACATTTTTTGGTGGCATATTGACTGTTTAAAAACTCTGTCAAATCCTAATGTGTAAACATGTTTTACATGATTGCATATGTATAACCTGTATCAGATTGCTTGAAGCCTTGGGGAGGAGGGAGGGTGAAGGGGGAAAAGGGGGGAAGAAAGGGAGAAAAATTTAGAACTCAAAATCTTTCAAAAAATGAATGCTGAAAATTGTCTTTACATGTAATTGGAAAAAAAATTATTAAATTTTTAAAAAATAAATTACTACCAAATCAAGTCAAAATTTAAAAATGGAAAATGTGCCAATTTAAAATTTACTTATTTTTACTATAAACCAAGTTTTAGGTGATAATCAATGGCTAACAAGTAAAATTTATTCACTCTAAAGGGTTACTATGAAATAGGTGAATTGTAAAAGTATAGTGGGTTACCCATAGCAATCCTCCTGGAGTAAATCAGATACTGACAGTTAAATAGAGCACAAAATTCAATTCTAGGATGTATAACTTACCTCATATGTCTTAGCAATTCTATTTACAATTAAACAAACATATCTGAGAAGTTAGACTGATATTAATAAAATAGTTTTAAGAAACTATCTTACTTTGGGAAAGCCTTGGAAATCTCTTTTTTAGTTTCCTTCTTAAAGGCTGAAGGGCTGGCATCATTTCTGGAACACTTACATAAAAATCTGCCTGGATTTCATCATCCAAAATCTGAAAATCACAATAACATTACAGTCTTATATGGAAATCTAAAGCCTACAGAAACTAGTGAAGTTTTTAATATAATTTAGTACTTCTATGAGTCATTTAGAAAATGAACACTAAACACACATAATAATACAGATAAGTTTATTAATTATGTACATTATTCCGAATAAAACATTTCTGCTTTTCTATTAGGAAGAACCTCAATAGGCCTTAATGTTGCGAAGGTCAGATAAATTCAGGTACATGGGCCTTGGCTGGGCAACGTTATTATAAGCCAGGCCAACACGTTAATTATTTTTTCTAACACATGCAACAGCATAAAGTAAAAAATCTAAAAAGTCCAATTTCTAAGCATGCCCCAAAATAGGACAATCACGCTCATTATTTAACAGATCATGAGTAAAACTTAATACATACTGCAAAGTTCACCTAAGATGATACCAATAGTGATACTATTTTGAGAGCACCAAATGGACTGAAGATCCAAAAAATAAAATATTCTGCCACAATACTTGCTGTTTACATTCTTAAAAAGATTAAGTTGAAGTTTACTTTTAAGTGAAGTCTGTGTATTCCAGACAATTTTTCCCTTTAATTTTACAGAGGGAAGAAAAATATTAATATGTGCACTAAAAAGGGACAAAATGAATCTAGGTAGTTGATTAACACAGGGTAATTAGGAGGTGCATTGGATACAGTGCCCAGCCCGGAGTCAGGAAGGCTCATCTCCCTAAGTTCAAATCTGGTTTCAGAAAACTTACTAGTTATGTGACCCTAGGTAAGTCACTTCACCTTGTTTGCCTCAGTTCCCTCATCTGTAAAATGAGCTTGAGAAGGACAGACAAACCATTCCAGTAATTCTGCCAAGAAAACCCCAGATGGGGTCACAAAGAGTCAGACATGACTGAAAAACAACAACAACAGATACTTTTAAAAAATTATTACACTACAATATGTCCCATTTAATTACTTTTAAAATTACCTTTTAATGTTACTTTTTAATGTGCTACCTTTCAAATGTTTAAGATGAAGTAATTTGTTTAAAAAGTGCTGCCAGGGAATCAGATGTAATTTCTAAGCCTCTAGTGCTGATTAATATCTGTGCTGGTACACATTCCAAGGCCTTGACTTTTAGAAATGGGACAAAACCACAATCACTTGAACACTCATTTAGGCAATAATTCTACCTCTTGGGGCTGTCATCTCATCAAACCCTGACCCTCTAAAACATTCATTTGATTCCAGGCTCCTAAAAAGCACACGTGAAATGCATGTCTTTAAAGTGAATTAAAATTGTTTTTTGATAATTTTGTTTTATATCCTGAGATTTGGGGGTATGATCTAAAAATATAACAAAAGCGAGAGCTAGGAATCCTGCACCTTAGGGACAGCTGCTCTTCCAGATCACCTGCTGCTATGCTTCTGAGAACAGGATTCCCAAGAGGGAGAGAAAAGGTGAACAGCCTCCTAAGCTCTAAATGCTCAGGGGGTTATTCAATATTCGTTGGGTAAAACTGACAGGCCTGAGATATAGGGAAGAAAAGGTCAGGGGAATGGAAAGAAAAGAGAAAATGGAAGAAAGGAACAGGTAAGAAAAAAAGAGAAGTCTATATGGTGGGAAGAAGTAAAGCACCACCAACTACAGCCCCAAACATCACTTCACAGATTGGTAATATATATTTCTTACCCTTGGGCCTCTTGTAGCCACGCCTACTCTATTCAAATCTAACAGAGTTCAACTCGGTTAGCATGAATTTAACATAAAGACCTCTTTATCTGGACCTCAGCATGAAATACATACTTCTGCTAATGCCGTCCTATTGCTGACACCTTCTAAATGTCCCAAGTAGTCTATTTGACCATAATATATTTACTTCAAGAAATGGGAATTCTACCAAACAAGACATTATTAATTTTAAACTCTTGAGTATTGTAAAGAATATTGCAATTAAAGTCAAAAGATACAGTTCCAAGTACTGTTTCAAAATTGTGGGCAAGTCACTTAGCCTCAATGGTTCTCAGCTTATTCATCTGTAGATGGAGATACTAATACCTGCCTCACCTTCTTCCCAGGACAATTCGTAACATGACAAGTGCTGCATGTTAGCTATTGTTTGCTCTCATAGGATGAGACATAGATTTGTCATGTTATAACCCAAAACACAGTTTAGTGAAATTAAATTACAAGTGATTAAAATATTAATGATTAAATGAATGACAATTTCTGGAAAAAGAAATAGCCACGGCACAGCAGTCAACTGGCCTTGGAGCCTGGAAGGCCTGTGTTCAGGAATATCACCCGACGCACATGGCGCCACTCTACCAAGTCACCTAAATTCTCAGTGCTCTCTGCACTGGTAGAGAGTGTTTGCCCATCTGGGAATTCTCCGCTTCAATGAAATCATAGATCCAGGCCCTAAGCTTTTCTCCTGATTTCTGAAAAGGAAAGTTTACTAATGTTGATGGTTTAAAAGGACTAACTGAAAACAGTTCTTAGGCTAGTTATAACCAACTAAGGGCAAGACCAATTTGGACCGTCCTACCAGTTTAAAATAGCAATTTAACTTATTCATTTGGAGGAGGAGGGACTGTCTCGGGGCGGGGGAGGGGGAGGTTGGAAAAAAGGAAGAGATGATTTAAAAGATTCTGCTTTAACGTATAAAAATTAGAAGACTGCACAGAAAACTGCATTAGCAATCCCCAGAAATCGTCTTCCCTCTGACAAGAGCACCCCATTGCAGCCCTGGGCAGCAATCAAAAATGGTCCCGCAACATACTGCTGTCCCTGAGTGCCTTTAGCTGAAAAAGCATTTTTCTGATTGAACGGAAACCGCCATCATGCTTTCAGCCTCAACGGCCCTAACTCTCTCTTGGCTGCCACTAAACCTTGAGAAGGGACTGTGCATATTAAGATTCCTTTGGTGTGTACCATGTAGCAGGATATACTCATTCATAAATCCAAGTTTTGTTCAGAGGATGCGATGCATCCCTGGCATCAGACCCAAGTTGCATATGTGGCTCGTTTTTGTTGCAAATTTAACTATCACCCAAACGCAAACATTTCCAGATTTCCACAGGAAAGAAAAATGTATAATAAATTGTGAGCTTCTCTTATGTAGCTTTAACTTAGCTTTTTTTTTTGGAGGGGGGAAGGCAGGGCAATTGGGGTTAAGTGACTTGCCCAAGGTCACACAGCTAGTAAGTGTGTCAAGTGTCTGAGGCCAAATTTGAACTCAGGTCCTCCTGACTCCAAGGCCGGTGCTCTACTCATTGCACCACCTAGCTGCCCTTCTCATGTAGCTTTAAAAAAAAGTAATAAAATACACATATATATATGTCTATGATACACACGTATATATATATATACACGTATGTACATGTTAAATGAGGTAGAACAAAACTGTTCCACAGGTCCCCTTCTGAGCTTTTCTTTTCCTGGGCATTTTTTAAATGCTTTTTTTTTTTTTAACCACCTCTCTCTACTCACTAATCCACCCCCTTCCACCAAGCAGACATCCTTCTTTATAACAGGCATAGTCAAAGAAAATAAATCAATGCACTGGTCATGTCTGAGCTCATGTCTCATTCTCCACATTGTGGTTTTAAAGAACAATAGTTTCTATCTCTCAATGACTAATCCCCAACTATTATCTTGACAATTATCCTTAAAAATAAAGAGTTCACATCAAACCCACAGTATCTCAGGAAAATATGCTTAAGTGGGCAAAATGCTGCGCTCACTTTAGTTTTAAGAGCCGTCCCAAATTCTCAAAGGATATTTTATGAGAAATCCTTGTCCACGAAGGGCAGCTGAAGTTTGGGGAATAATGAAATTTCAAGACTTTTTCTCCTAAACCAAAGAACACTTCATATTCCATTAGCTAAATTCTCACAATAAAAGAAGGGTTTTTTTTAAGTAAATAAATGCTAAGAAAAATATCTTCTATTACAGAATGAATTCCCAAAGTTCAATGGACATGGGTTTTTCTCCTTTGTTTCTACTGACCCTCCCTCTTCCCAACGGCAGGATCTCTACAATAAAAGCCAAGTAAAGTGATAATTATTTAAAACTACAGTTATTTAAAACAACTATTATATAAAATTTCCTGCTTCTAAGAAACATAAAACGATGCTCCTGTGTCCAGAGTGGACTATCAAAGGTATTTTGTCAGTTATACAAGAGTCAAATGGCAGGCATCAACCAGCCAGTTTACTAATAAGTACCCTCGTGATTTTTAATTCTGTAGACAAGCAAGAAATCCAACATGTTAACCATAAGGATAATAGCACAGAACTCAAATTCTAAACATCCGTTTCTTTACCAGGCATTTGTTGTTGTTTAAAAGTTGTTTCAGTCCTGTCTGACTCTACATGACCCCATTTGGGGTTTTCTCAGCAAGATACTGAAGTGGTTTGCATTTCCTTCTCCAGCTCATTTTACAGATGAAGAAACTGAGGTAAGCAGGGTAAAGTGACTTGCCCAGGGTCACACAGCTAGGAAGTGTCTGAGGCCAGATTTAAATTCACGGAAATGAGTCTTCCTGACTCCAGGCCAGCAGGTGCTCTATGCACTATGGTACCCCCTAGCTGCCCCAACCAGGAATATTTCCCTTTTCTCCCTAGTCATGTCATCCTTCCTATTCTATCAGTGAAATGTTTATTCATCCACAGCATACAAAAACATGTCACAAAATAAGGGAAGTTAAAATGACTACAAACTGCAGCATCCTGACACTTAGTCTCACTTAAGTCTATGAAAAGGAAACGCTTTGTCTACATCCCACCAACTACCAAGAACAAACCATGCACTCAATGGGGAGCTTCCTAATCAACCAGTAAGGAGTGGATGTGGAAGTGAGGCAGTACCTTCTGAATCAGAGCAGACCCTCCTGCAAATGCAGCTCCGTTTTCCTCTGCAGTTTTAATCTCTGATGCTTGCTGGGGGAAAAAAGCCAGAAAAGTCTATCTCAAACTCATGTGGGTGTTTGGATGTTGTTACAGATAAAAATTCACAAAGGTAGTAATGTCATCAGCCTAAGCCAAAACTAAAAATGAACGACTCATGCACAAAAGCTAAAATGCGGCCCTTGTTCCAACACTGAAATGAGGCAATGGCATGTCACAGCAGGCATGTGCTCACAGGTAACCACAGCTGGCTTCCCAGCTCATTCACACCAAGCCTGCTGCATACCTGGACCTAAGCCTGGAGGACCATCCAAGCATGATCTTCCACAAGGAAGGCAAATTTCCA
This sequence comes from Phalanger gymnotis, assembly GCA_028646595.1. NCBI lineage: Eukaryota > Metazoa > Chordata > Mammalia > Diprotodontia > Phalangeridae > Phalanger > Phalanger gymnotis. The sequence goes on from JAQQSZ010002671.1 coordinate 11,350, forward strand.
TTATCTTATTTAGTTCTGATCTCTTAAATGTTACCCTCTTTTAAACTAAGTTGTTCTGTAACTATTAGGCAAAAAATTTCCAAGAACTTGTCACATACGCTTGAGCAAATAAAATCACATAGTAATGTCAGAAAAAGTTGGGGTAAATGACAAAAGTTAAAGCAGAAGATGTAAGCTAACAAATCTGAAGGTCTGGTATTTAAAATACACTATTACCAAAGGCCTACTTCATCTTGACATCCTGCAACTTTATTTCCATGCTTTCTGAGTAAGCAGCACCTGAGATTTTGTCAGTGGCTAGTTCTTTCACTGATACAGAATGTGACCCTCTTTACTCCATAGCCAATTGTTCTTCAGGAGCTGCTGCAGGTACCAAGGAGGCGTCAAGGAGGCGAATTTGAGAGTAACAGACAAGAAAGACATGCTCAGGATGGTACTCGAGGCCTGGCCAGCAAAGTGTGACCTGCCAGAGGCTCCCAAAGCCCAAGATCACCTCCATGCCATGGTACAGTGCAGAAGCAGAATTTTAATGGAGAGATGTTATACAAAATCATGAAAAGCTGTAAATCATCTACTATGATAAAAGTTTTTAAGATTCAAACATGGAAGAAAACTATTTTCCTGGACTAAAATAAATTGTTAAAGTCTATTCTCTAATTTCCTACCTTCATATAACAAAGAGCAACAAGTGTTACTAAAGAGGAAAAAGAAGCTGAACACACATAGAGGGTTTGATGAAGTTTTAGAATAGAACATTATCTAAGGATTTTTTAAAAAAATGTAAAATATCAATCACTTGATAGTGGTTTCAAATTGAAACAATTCTCCTGAGGAAGAGTTAAAGTTCATGAACTGGGTGATTGTCTCATGTTTGTAATACTGGTATTTAACTAAAGATTCTTTAAAATTTTAATATATAAAAGTAAAAAACACTTTTTAAAATTTTTTTCTATATATTTGATACCCTAAAAAAAATCCCAACATTCTGGCTAATCTTTGGAAATAGAGATGGTTTTATCACATCAGAATAAACTAGACTAAAAAATTATTTAGGTATCTCTAACACTAAACATCTTTTATATAAGAGGTTCATAATGTTTACCTACCTCTGTAAAGACCAGAATTTTATTAGTCTTTGAAGTAAATGGATATGGGAAATTAAGGACACTGATAAATGGCTCCACCTTTTTCTAAAATGCAAAAGAAAAAAAATGAGGATTTTAAAAACTCTTCCATTGCCTATAAACACACAATTAACATATTCTACTATATTCCCCATCTTCCCCCCTCACCCCATTAGTCCACCAGTAACTGTACTATATAAATAATCCTGGAGGAGAGTGGGTTCCTCCCCCCCCCCCCCAAAAAAAAACTCCAGTTGCAAAGATTGTCTAAAATCATAGTATTTACCTGGAGTATGCGAAGGGAACCTACCCCAAAACATTAGGACAAACTGTCACATTTGGATTAACAGCCAAAAAGCACATTTGTCCCAAATGGTATACAGATGACCACAGGTCACCTCTAGCTTAAATTCTTGATTCCAATGAAGTCACATGGTACAAACTACAGTTTTGCTGGAGTAGGTATGTAGGAGCAAGGAAGCACGCCTCCCATCCAAGCAGCCATTTTGGCAGGTCCTACGAAATATTTATGGGAGCACACAGACAATAGTTACACAGGATGAAAAGGTGTGAATGGGTGGCCACTTGCACCAATGGAGGGTACATACCCACTGAGAAAATATATAAAAGTAGTAAAGTGATCTTCCTAATATGCTCACATAAAATGCAAGAAGCTGGAAACTGATGTGATGTTATCTTTACAAACTGAAAGGAAGGAAGAGAATTGTACACTTCCATTCCTATGCCTAGAATACATTATATGTATGGTATTCCTATATACCATTTTCCTACTTGTGCCTGGAGAAAAGAAATATGCAATAAAGGGTATGTCAATACTCTTATAGACTAGTATAATTTTCCCTTTCTGAAATAGAGGATGTTCCACTTAAGTCCTATCATACAGAATGGGATGACCCTGGCCTCTCAAAGGCCATGCCAACAGAACACACAATGGAGAAGCTGAGTCATCTAAAGACACATCACTAGGTGATGAATTTTTCAGCCACATAAATTCTTGAAGAACACACACTGACTTGTAGCTGGGCTGAAATCAATACGAATGTCTGGAGGGCCCTCAAACAACAAAATCACAGATCCTCTAAGTGCTAAAGAAATAAAACAGAAAACTGAAAAAAAAACAGGCAAGATAGGAGGTATTGATATTCAGCAGGAGCTATTAATCCACAAGTATTTATTAAATAGCTACTAAGTACCAAGGAGAGGTAGCTAGATGGCAAAATAAAGTCAGGAAGACTCCTCTGATTGAGTCCAAATCTGGCCTCAGACACTTCCTAGTTGTGTAACTCTGGGCAAGTCACTTAATCCTGTTTGCCTCAGTTTCTTATCTGTAAAATGAGCTGGAGAAGGAAATGGCAAACCACTCCAGGATCTTTGTCAAGAAAACCCCCATAAGGAGTTATAAAGAGGCAGACAAGAATGAAAAAATGAAACAAAAAAAGTAACAAGTACAGTGCCAGGGCAGCTGGGAAACACAGACAAAGAATGAATCAATCCCTACCAACAAAGAAAGGGGCTAAGGTCCTAATGGGGAAGATAACAAGCCCACTGACAAGGACACACAGCACATAAAGAAGAATATAAAGTAATTAAACACAAGGTGGACTGGCAGGGGAGCACCAGCAGGTGGGAGAATCAGAAGCTTCAGGAAGATGACGGCGGTGGAGTAGCTCTGAGGAGGAAGGAGGAGGAGATCCGTTCCCGACAAGGGAGATGGTCAATGAATGCCGGGGCACAAAGATAGGAAATGGAGTGGATTGTCGAGTGTGGGAAGGGAGGTGATGCCTGAGAGGCTGGAAAGAGAGCCTGGGAAGGGCTATGAAGCCTAAACAGAGAGGTTCTGTTCTGTTCAGCACCTGATTGAGCATTCAGACCAACACTTAAGGAAAATTCTTTTGGCAGCAGTATCAGATGGTGCCCAAATCTAAGGAGAGGTGATGAGGACCTGAACCAAGGTGATGGTAAAGAAAAGAGGGAGGACTGAGAAATGTTCTGAAGGTAAAACCAGCACTGGCTTTTTTTAAAAATTTTAATTTTTTTTATTATTTAATATATTTAGTTTTCAGTGTTGATTTTCACAGGAGTTTGAATTACAAATTTTCTCCTCATTTCTACCCTCCCCCACCCCACTTCAAGATGGCGTATATTCTGGTTGTCCTGCTCCCCAGTCAGCCCTCCCTTCTGTCACCCC
>JAQQSZ010002672.1:0-14682 GCA_028646595.1 Phalanger gymnotis
TTTTTGCTTCCATTTGGCGAAGGGCATGCAGACCACCTGATTTGGTGGCCCTTTACTTTCCCTAATCATATATTCCTTGAAATCCTTTATTTTTTTAAGCTTCTTAGGGCAGTAGATATCTAATATGAGGACACAGTAACAGTTTAGGCTCTATTAGGATAAAAGAGGGACAATTGGTCCAGCTTTCTTTGTATTGTCCCATCAAACTGTAGCTATAGCAAAGTCCAGCTAGGGATTCAGCCAGGAAATTGTGTGTCCCAGCAGGGAGAAGGGCAAGGAACCCGGACTCCTCTCCTCACTGTCGCTGGAGGAGAGGAGTCCAGCTGTCAACCACTGGAGAATTAATGGCCCCATTCAGATGCTTGCATCAGAAGCTGTCCGCTGGCTGGTCCCAGGCCACAGGGCAGGAAATGGAGCTGTTTCCAAGAGAAATGAACATGCCTTCTCTGGGGGGAAACAAAAAGGACCATTTGAGCAGGCAATTGATCAGGAGGAAGACCTCAAGGTGATAAAAGATCTGCAGGCCGCCAAGGCCCTTGGCACACCAGTTGGAGTTTTAATAAAAATATTCTGTCTCCAGCCAAGCTTTTTTGCAATGAATTTCTTGACAGATGTTTCTAAATCTCATCTTTAACAATGCAGGTGTTTCCATTGAGAGCCAGCACCTCTCTCATATTAACAAAAGATGAAAGGATCCCTCTGGAGTAGCCATCCAACTGGCCAATCACACTGTGAATTTAGTTATCAAATAAAGCTGATGGGCTCCTCACCACTGAGTAGTCATTTCTCGAGTGACTCTCATACAAGGCAGGGTAATAACTCAGCCAAGGCCTATGGAGCCCCCCAGTCCTGTTGATACAGCTTTTAACACATCATCTATTACTAGATTTAGTTTGGAAGTCCTCTAATGGCAAAGCTACAGTCATTCACAAATCCTCTTAAGCATCCTACTTTAATAATAAAGCTGGTCATTCTCAAGTCCTCTTGTTTAAATTTCCTACTTTAATAGTAAAATTACGTTTATTCACAAGCTCTCTTAAGCGTCCTACTTAATAGTAAAGCCAGTCATTCACAAAGCCTCTTGTTTAAATTTCTTATTTTAATAGTAAAGTTACAGTTATTCACAAGCTTTCTTAAGTTTCCTACTTTAATAGTAAAGCTAGAGTCAGGATGTAGTCATTCACAAGTTCTCTTATTTAAGACTCCTATTTTAGTAGTGAAATTATGAGCTTTCATAAGTCTTCTGACTTAGGGTTCCTACTTTAATAGTAAAGTTAGAGTCATTCAGAGGGCCTTATATTTAAGATTTCTACTTTAAAGGCAAAGTTATTGTCTGTTCTTCACAAATCATCTTCTGTAAGTTTCTCCCTTTAGCAGCAAAGTTATAACCATTGACAAATCCTATTTACAGCTTCTACTTTATTAAAGTGAGGTGATGTAGTATAGTAGATGGAGTTCTGTCCTTATTAGGCAGACACAGCTTTAAATTCTGTCACTGGCACATACTATCTATGTGATCCTGGGCAAGTCACGAACCTCTTAGTGCTGCAGGCAACCCTCCTCTCATTGGAGTGGAAAGCTATGAACTGCACATTAATTTCTATTGATAGGAGTGTTCTCACCAGGGATGCTCTTTATTGATGAAATCACATTACTAGACACACACACACACACACACACACACACACACACACACACACTCCAAATCTTGTAATGATAGTCATTCATAAAATCGTTTAGCAAAAGCCTAATAGTTGTTACCAGACTCTCTATAATTTATGCATGCTTTATGCACTGAGTTGAACAAAATACACACATATATATGTACACACATATACATATGCACATATGTATTTCTCTGTATCTATATAATTAAAGCTCATTTTACTCTTAACTGTTATTTCCTGTGTCTGCATCTTCCCTTAGCCTCAATGCTTTCTGAAGTAAATGTAATAGTAATTCCCTCCCTCCCTCCCTCTCTCTCTCTCTCTCTCTCTCTCTCTCTCTCTCTCTCTCTCTCTCTCTCTCTCTCTCTCTCTGTCTCTCTCTCTCCCTCCCTCTCTCCCTCTCTCTCTCTCTCTCTGTCTCTCTCTCTCTCTGTCTCTGTCTCTCTCTGTCTCTGTCTCTCTCTGTCTCTGTCTCTGTCTCTGTCTCTCTCTCTCTCTCTCTCTCTCTCTCCCTCTTTCTCTCTCTCTCAATCTCTCTCTCTACTTCTGCCCCAGTCTGGGTCCCAAGCCCTCTAGGATTCAGAAAAAGGGCTTGGACAGTTGCTGGGATCAAATGAGTCATGAGCCAATGTCCACCTAAGCAACAGGTCTCTGTGACCTCAGTCAGGCTGTTCCTCGAATGATAGCCACATAATCCATTAACAAGCTCATACTGAAAGCCAATTTCAGGTGGTTGGACCCACTTATGTCCTCTGTTGGGATAGCCCATGAGAAAAAGCCCACGGTCATTTCCATTTAAGCTGTCCTGAGAGAGCACTCCCCACTCCCCCAGACCATCACATATTTTCTATATGTAAAAATTATACGATAGGGAATAAGGCATGAAATCTGTTAGTCCAGCTCAAGTATATTAGCTGTAGGAAATTCTGTGTAGCTCATGTGCTCAATGGATCCTCAACACCATCATTTTATGGTTGGATAGATACCACAACACCAACTTCAGTTCAATTCAAGAAACAATTATGAAGCACCTACTATGTGCCAAGCACTGTCCTTGGTGATACAAAGACAAAGATGAAGCAGATCAGACACTCAGGGTATATTCTCACCAGGGAGGGGGCGGTGTGAAGTATACCAGAGGAGGAATTCCATCTAATATAGACAACATACCACACAGCACTTAGAAAGGAGGAGTGCGGTGATGAAGGGGAAGGGGGAATGGGGTGTGGCAAAGAGATACGAGGCAAGGCCTTATGTAGGGGGTAACCTTTTAGCAGAGCCTTGACTGGAGCTAAGTGGGGCAAGTGTTAGGAGGGAGCACATTCCAGATATAGCAGACCATTTGGACAAGGTCATGCAGAGGGAAAGATAGCAAGATGTCACCATAGGTCATGGAGTGGAGGAGATTGAGTCAGGAAGACTTATTTTCATGAATTCCCATCTGGCCTCAGGCATGTTCTAGCTGCGTGACCTTGATCAAGCCGCTTCACTTAACTCTATTTGCCTCAGTTTCCTCATCTGTAAAATAAGCAGGAGAAGGAAATGGCAAAGCATTCCGGTATCTTTGCCAAGAAAAGCCCAAATGGAATGAGGAAGAGTCAACACAACTCAACAACATATGGAGAGAAGAGCTAATAGGCCTGTTGGACAGAAATTGAATGTGTATGCAAAGGAGTAATATGACATAAGATTGGATAGACAGATGGGAGCCATAGGAGACCTAAATATTTGTATTTTATCCTGGAGGCAACAGAAAGCCATTGAATTTGGTTCTGGGATTGTTTATTTTGGATCAGGGGAATCAAGTGGCCGGACCTGCATCTCTAAAGCTGCGTGGAGCTGCCCGAAGGATGGAATGGAGGAGGACAATAGAGACAGGAGGTTGATGACGAGGCTGATGCGCTAGAGCAGGTGAGATTCTCCCTCAGCTCAGTCTGAAGGAGACTCCTCATTCAAAGTTGCTGCTCAATCTGGGTTCGGGTTCGGGTTCGGGTGATTCTGGGTTCGGGACCAAGGTGACATTATTGGCCAAGAACGTGACTCAGAACTAGCAGATAGAGGTTCCCTTGCCGGCATAATGAGTGAGCCCCCACATGAGAGTGTCTGAAGAGCCACAGCAAGTGGCTTCATTTTTGCTGCCTTTAAAATCACTTCTGAGCTCCCATTTCCAAGGCCCCTTTCCTTGGGACATTTAAAGATTTGGGTCATCCTAGGAAAAGAGCTGCTGCAAAGACTCCAGACCATATTGAACAACCTCTCCTGCCTTGCCCTATTGAAGAGAGCCTTGGGGTCCCAGGGGCTCCCTGAAGAGGACTACAAGATGAATCTCATAGGCGCCTTAGGAGCCATCATGTCATCTGCTGGCTTGTGGAGAGAGTGAATATTGTGGCTTTGAGATGGTGGGGAAGCAAGGAGGGAGAATCCAGCCAACCTCACTGGGCTCCTTTGCCTTTTATTGGCTCCACTGAAGGGAGCAATACCTTTAAATCCACTCTTTAGCATGGCTTCATGGATGTACTGCCCATGTAAGGAAACAAAATGGATGTGTGTTGGCGGTCTAACTATGAACGTCCCTGCTTCAGTTGTTTTTAATGAATATTTATTAACAATCAAACTCATCTGATGAGCATCCAAAATCCACAGAAGGTCCCCTTAGGTGGGAGGGTTTGACTGAGGATGTTTACATTAACACATGTGTTTGTCCAAACACTTGCTCTCACATCCTGGCTCCACTTGAAGTGGCTTCTTGGGGTGAGCTGGGCCTCTCCTAGATAGCTTCTCTTTCTGGCCCTAAAAGGCCCCTCCTTACAAAGAACATGGAGAAAAGTGCTCCCATAAGTGGTCAGCATAAAATTTATCAGAACCACTCTCCAAAAATAGGGTGCTAATACTAAGACCACCAAGGCAAAAAGAACGTATTTTGGAGTTTGAGAGGACTAACCTGCTCTCAACTCCACCTCCAAACCATGAAACACAAAGCTGCCAAAGAGCTCCTTCCAAAGCACAGGTCTGACCATGTTACTCTCTAGCTCAAGAGACCTCAAGAGCTACTTACTTGATAAAATTACAGGAAGAAAGGATGATGGGAGCAGAGACTTAGAGCTGGACAACACAAAATATTTTGCGCTTAAATGGCTTCATCATCTGGTTTCCTCCTAACTTTCGCCCTCATCCCCTTGTTCTACACACACACACACACACACACACACACACACACGCGCACACTTTCACACATACACATATACATATACAAACACAGTCACATACACACACACTTTCATACATACACACACACACTTACCCATATACACACTCACCCATGCTCACATACACACATACCCTCTCTCTCTCTCTCTCTCTCTCTCTCTCTCTCTCACACACACACACACACACACACACACACACACCCTTTTCCAACTTCCATCTTGGAATAGGCTGCTCCCCATGTCTGAATGCCCTTGTCTTTGCTTCTTGCAATCCCCATCTACCTTGCCGGCTTCACTCCTGTGCCACGCAGTACAGTGGTCCTTTCCTGAACTGAGCAGTCAGTTCCCCACACACAATTACTCAGTATGTGTTTTAATAAACTTAGATGTGAATGTGGAATCTCCTGCACCTGAAGGCCAGATCCTTGAGGATAGGGAGTTACGCGATTGTCATTGCGGTTTTTGTTATATTATTACCGTTCTATGTATCTCTTGTGTACCCTTGTTCTTACAGCTTTTGTTTTCCTTCTCTGTATCTCTCCTCCCCAGGGCAGTGCCCCAAGGAAAGGGCAGACAATTCCTAAGTACCAGTGGATCTGCTCAATCCAGGTGTTTGTCCCCTCCACCACCATTCCGCTCCTCCCCAGAGGATTTTGGCTCCTTAAAGATGAGGAGGGTTTGCTTAATTTTGATCCCAGCAGGGCCAGTAGTGAGCACAGCATCTGGCAAACAGTAGATTTTTAATAAATGCTCATTGAAGTGAATTCATGTGAGTCAGCATTCAAACTTTGGTAGCTGTCTGCCCAATTATGTGTGGAAAGTAAAGAATCCTCCAAAACAAAGACCTCACTAAAATGGACGTAATTCACCTTCAGATGCCAACTCTGACTCGCCCTCCCTCGGTTCAACACGGTCCCTTCCCACTTTAGTATCCAAGAAGTTCAATCTACTTCCTGACCGGGCCTTCCACCTTTGGAAGGAGTGGGAGAAGAAGGGGAATCGGGATCAGCTTTGTTGATTTCAGTATCCTGCATTTCCGGATTTGTGAACCCTAAAATGGTTAATCTGCTAATATTCATTTTTTTTCTTACTTAGGGTAGGCCCTGAGGTTTCCAGACATGGCTTATGCAAGCAGACAGAAATGACAAGGGTGGTCTCTCTGGGCATCCATCAACACTCTGGGGCAGTGGGCACCACACCCATGATGGTGTTTATTTTGCAGCCTAAGTTATACAAACACATCTTCCCATGTATTTTTTTTGTTCTTATGTTTGTCTTGTTCAGCATAATTAATCCTCAGAGAAGCTACAAATTAAACAGCCCTTGTACCACAATGTCGGAAGTGTTCATAACGGCTCTTTCCTAAATCAAATTAAAGATAACACCCCCTTCTTTATATGGAAATACTTTCGGTCATGAAAGTTAAATTTAGTAAATAAGGACTGTGTGCTAACTCAAACTTAGTTAAGGGGCTTTTTAAAAAAAAACTCGTTTTTTTCTTCTACTTTGTTTTTTGAAATATCAATGAAGTCAAGGGAGTTGGAGATAATGAAGGCTGGTAGTCCCTGGAGCCCAAACAGCTAGCTCTTGATACTGGATCCAAATGTGATCTAGCAGGCAAGCATATTGGGCCCAGATCCATAGCCAGGGAGGAGGCAGGCGCCTGGGGCCAACAAGTCCAGGGCTGACTGGCAGCGTGCAGACTACAGGAATTGAGAACCTTGGCCCTGCTCGTGGGTAGCTGGGTGCTAAACAGGATTCCATTCTGAAACTCGCCTTAATATTATAGTGGTTTTCTAGATGCTTCCAAGAGTAGCACCAATGGTGTTGCGTGAGCCACTTCAGCCCCGAAGAATGAAATCATTAGACATGACGCTGGATTAGGAACCCCAAAGGCTGATGGTGTAAACCTGGCCAGACATTGCACTTTCTTTCTGGGTTCTTCTCCCCAATGGGGTCTTGAAGTCAATGGCTACTTTATGGATGCTGCCAGTCAGATGTCTGGGTTCTTTGGACAAGTATCAGGAGAAGAGGGAGTACTATTTGGGGGCACACTAGCATGTGTCTTAAAGTTGTTCACTGAGCCTGGCAGATGGGCAAGTCTGGCTCCTGAGGTTGTAATACCTGAGGATTTTCCAAAGCTTTTTCTTGACATGCTCTCACAAGGTCCTCCAATAGATTAGGTTCAAAAGGGAAGACAATAGGCCTTTATATAATGCCTACTATGTGCCAGGCCCAGTTGTAAGTGCTTTACATTACATATTATCTCATTTGATTTGCACAACAACCCTGGGAGGTAAGTGTTATTACTAAGCCCATTTTAGGGTTGAGGAAACTGAAGCAAACAGAAGTTAAGTGACTTGCCCAGGGTCACACAGCTAGGAAGTCTCTGAGGCCAGATTTGAACTCAGGGTTTCCTGAGTTCAGGCTCATTGGTCTATCCACTGAGCCAACCAGCTGCCCATGTGGCATAACTGACTTTGGCTTCGATGGTGAGGAGATAGTGAATTTGTAATTATAAAAGAAGTTTCATTCCCCTGTGCTTCAAGCACATTATGCAGGTCACCATGTATGCCCAATAAGTTCGAGAGATAAAGGAATGAGAGAAATCATCAAGAACGTGAGGCCAGTTGGACAACGTTCCGAGCTATGGGGCGTCTCTGCCTCCAAGAAGCTTAACATCATGGTAGGAGGCAAAGCTTACTGCCTGTGATGTGCCTATAACCTTGTGGGAGTGAAGGTAGCTACCAAAAATGGGGTTCTGGGCATGGGGCCATGTAAACAGCACTTTTCTTGGCCCAAAATACTCGGCTAAAATCCTAATGCCACCCTTGACCTTGGGTAAAGGACAACTCTCTGAACTCCAGTTTGCATATCAGCAAAATCAAGCTGACAATACCAATCATGGCATCCATCTACCAGGGCTGTGGGGAAGAGTGATTAACACCAGTGCAGTGGAAGCTGGTGGGAAAGAGCCAAGTTCCAATGACTTCTTGGTTGTTCCCTAGGGACGTTCCATCTCCTTCCTCCATGACTTTGCCCGTACTGTCTCCTTGCCTGGAATGATTTCTATCCCTCATGTCTGCTCTTCAGATTCTCTACCTCCCTGCAGGTGTGATTAGCTAGCTACCTAAGTCCTTTCCTAATCCTTCTCGGTGATTAGGCATCTCTCCCCAGAACTACCCCCAAAGGCTTGGTGTATTTATTTGGTCTACACGTGACACTTACTTCTAGCTTGTGTCACAGCCTCCAGTAGAACGTATAGCCCCAGACAGGAGAACGGTTCTCATTTCTGTCTATATCCTCAGTACCGTCTTGGCTACAAAGACAATCCTTTATCCCCTATACCATAGCTGTCTGCCTGGCACATAGCAGGCCCCTTAGCAAATGATGGATGAATCAAATAAATGAATGGAGTGATTGACAAAAGGCATCCGGGTTCACTAAGTTACTAGCACATACCAATTCTCTTTCCACTTACTACTAGTAACCTTGGGCAAGTCACAGCCTCTTTGGGTCTCAGTCTCCTCATCTGCAACAATCATAACCAGCATCACATCATCGCCACCATCCTCCTCCTCTCCCCCCTCCTCCTCCTCCTCCTCCTTCTTCTCTGCAGTCTCTTCCAGCTCTGGTTCCAGGCTCCTCTAAAAGCAGGCTAGTTCTATAAGAAATGAAGTTAGCTGCAGCTAAACCTTTATCTGTATCCCCACCATCACCTGGTAACAAGGGCTCTGGAAATTTTCTGGGCCAAGAGGCAGCGGTGCTGATAGAGAGACTCACACAAAGCATTCAGAAGAAGGCAGTATGCCATATGTCCTCCTCCTGCCCCCCTACCCGGGGAATGGGAAGGGTGGGGACAGCCTGGAATGACCATTGCCAAGAGATCTTTGACAGTGGCCCTGAAAGGATGTCCTTTATCAGATGGAGACAGGCAAGGAAGAGCAAGTGACCCCATGGCCCCAGCAGGAATCCTCCTGTGCCCATAGCAGCAATCGAAGCTGACAAACTACCCTTGTCTCAGGCATCACCTCCCCTCTGTAGGGTCACATGAAGGTGGAGGGCTCCCTGGGAGGTATTTTAAGAGCACCTGCAGCCTGGCAAAGGGATCACAAGGGGAGACAGTTCAGCCTCCATGACCTGCCTCCATCTGGTGTTCACATCAATGGCCTTTATTAGGCAGAGGCGAGAGCCAGCATCTGGGCTGGTGTCTTCCTTCTCGGCAGGTGGCACCTTATCATATTCCAGCTTCCCTCGGATTCTTTGCTTGTTGACTTAAGGGGCCTTTTCTTTTTGCAGGATTTTCCATGCTTCTTATATTTTCCCCTCCTCCCTGTCAACATGAAAGGAGGACCAATGAGGAGTTGGAGCCCCAGCTCAGCTGCCTCCCCCACGCATTTCCATTACATCCCCAGCTAGCTGGGTCTGACAGCAGCCCTCAGATGAAGAGTTTAGCCAGACAGTGTGAGAGAAGGTGCCAGCAGACACGTGAAAACCTACAAGATGTGCAGATGGCCGAGTGGCCTCTCTCCATTGACATCCCGAATCTCTAAAGCCTCTAACGACTCGTGGCCCTCTGACTTATATTGACTAGGGCCAGGGTGCAGGGAGCACGCCCTTTCTGTGAAGCAGGATTTTACCCTCCTTCCCCCATCCCCACAGGATAATGGAATTACTATTTTTAGCATCTCATATTGAGCCAATTAGCTTCCATGTTCTTTGGGTGTCAGATTATCTGATGGCCTCAAGCTATCAAGCAAGCTGAAAGCTTCTGAATGGAAGTAGCTACCGTCTGCGGCACACCTGAACTGATGGAAAGGAAGGGAAAGGTGCTTTGAGAAATGTCAATTAGCATCCAACGATTGGCTAAGTAAGCCACTTGGGCTTTAACAGTGAGGACCTAGTCCCAGCTTATGACACCCATTCTGCGGTTTCTCTAATCTTGTCTTTCAGAGAGCCCATGTTAATATTTTTGCCCCTTAATTTTGTTTCTCTTTTGGCTTGCTTGGAGACTGAGTAGTCATCAGGGGTTTTTAATAATTGGTTAATTCAATGGCTCCTTATTTGCACTATTTGCCTTGATACCCCAGCAGTCTGACCCCTCCCGTCCTCAGTTGCGCCTTTCCTTTGAGGTCACCCCCAATTCGCCCTCTACATACCTCATAGGCACCCGCTTGTTCTCAGGTTTGTCTCCCCCATGGGAACGTGTATTCCTTGAAGGCGAGGGCTCATTTTGCATTAATCTTCCCTCTGCCTCATACGTAGTGTTTAACATATGCTGGCTGTCCAACTCCAACAGGGAAATGAACACTCACGCCAGATGGCCTGGGTTCAAATTCTGTTTCCAATGCTTCCTGTCTCTAATTTGGGACAAGACCCTTGATTTCCCTGGCCTTTGGCCTTCGTGAAATGTCTGAATTGCACTGGATGGCCCCTTTCAAGCATCAGTCAATGATCAGATGATTTCCTTGACATATTGACATTTTCCACTCTTTGCACCTCAGAACACATCCATAATTTAGCAGATCAGTGGTCAGCAGCTGCCCAAGGCTGCGACCTTACGTAAATGGCTAAGTGTTCCACGGCTAAGAAGTATCAGAAGTAGGAGTTGAATTCAGGTCATTCTAACTCTGAAGCCACCCCACTCTTCTATTTGTACACGCACAAGTGTACACACATACACAAATACACACCTATACACACTCATGCACCACATTTATATTTGGTGGGTCTGGACCTGTGTTCTTATTACATATGACTTTGAGTGAATGCCCTAACCTCTTAGTGGCCCAGTAACTCTCAAAAACCATACTTTCTGGACCATGTTTTGGCCCACATTCTTAGCCAGGGTCTATGTTGGCCATACCCTACAGGGTAAAATCAAAATCCATTCCATTATCACAGAAATAACACCGAGACTATGTAACTACTTAGTCGGAAACCTTGACCCAGGCGTACACACACACCAAAAATACATCAGTCATCAGACTTTAACTTCCTTTCCCTCTTCTCTCAACAAGGCTTAAATCTGGAGAAATCTTAGCAACTCTTAAGCTCTGACAAATTCTTAGAGGGAAAGGCTTGCTTGCATTTGTCCCGGAAGAGCAAGTGTTTGTACCTCGCAAAGAGAATCCTCTACATCATTGGATCGGCCAGTGACTATCAACATATGGTTTTGATATCCTTCCAAGGCTGGATCTTTCTGTCATCTGGAAAATGAGGGTTTTAGGCTAGATTTTCTCCAAGGCCTCTGGGAGCTGGGCTCTCATCTCCTTGCAGTAGAGGTGAAGATGTGATCAACATTTCAGACAACCTGGACGTTCTTGAATGGCGCTGTCACGTCCTAGGAAAAACCCACTTTCCAAACTTACCCAGAAAAGGTTTATTTTGGCTCTCTAAGAAAAGACTCAAGGAACCGCAGCATCTTTGAAGTCTGGGATAGCAAAGAATCCCAGAACCACACAGATAGTTATTGCTGGTTTTGCTGCTTCTGTTTCTGTTGTTGTTGAGTCATTTTTCAGTTAAATCCAACTCCCTATGGCCCCTTTTGGAGTTTGCTTGGCTTCAGTGGTTTGCCATTTGCTTCTCCATTGCATTTTACAGATAAGGAAACTGAGACAAACAGGGTCAAGTGACTTGTTCAGGGTCACATAGCTAGTAAGTGTCTGAGGCCAGATTTGAATTCAGGAAGATGGGTCTTTCTGACTCCAGGCCCAGCACTTTATCTATTGCCCCACCTCATTGCCCTTCAAAGCTGGAAGGATATCTAATTTTCCACTATACCCCATCCCCACCCAAATGGGAATTCCTTCTCCAACATTCTCAACAACCAGAAATCCAGCTTTTCTGAGAAAACCTCTAGTGATGGGGAATTGTTTATCTTTTGAAACAACCCAAAGCCATGACTTTTGTTATGGTTTAAGATATGAGAAATAGATGATAAATTCCTTGAGAGCAGGGGTAATTTTTTTGTTTTTTTAATGGCCTGCTTCGGCACAGAAGGGCATGCTTACCATGTTCTGGGCACTGTGCTAAGTATGCACTGAAGAACAAAGAAGGCAAAGGGAGTCTCTACCTTCAAGGAGTTCATAGTCTGGGGAGCTATGCACCCACAAGATTATAGACAGGTGAAAAAAAAGATTATAGACAGGATATAAATTGGGGCTAGCCTCAGAGGGAGACATTCAGAGGAAGGAGGATTGGGAAGGGCTGACACCTGAAGGAAACCAGGGAAGCCAGAAGGTTGTCATGAGGGAGGAGAGAATTCCAGGCATGATCCACGCCCCCTGACACACACATAGCCATGTACCTTCATATAGTGGCTTAAGTGACATTGTTTACTTGGATGCTGGAGTATTTTCAAATGGGGGCATATTTCACCATATAATAACCTATATGGATACTGATATGTATGTATACACGCACATGTGCATACGCACGCGCGTGCACACACACACACGTCTCCAAACTCATACAGCTAAGGAAACAGAGGACGATTCAGGAAATAGGAGGGGAAGCAGGAGAATCACCCAACAAAAGGATCAGAGCTTATTAAGAAGAAGGGAAAGGTCACTGCTATTAAACCTTGCAGACAGATAAAGATGATGATTGGGAAAAGGCCATATGTATTGGGCAATCCAAGAGTTATTGGAGACTTTTGGTGAGGAAGTCAGCTTACGGGGAAGAAATACAACTGACGAATATGAAATTCAAGGCATCGGAATAATGAAAATTGTATTCATGGAAACTTGTCAGCCCAGACAGAAAAAAAAAATATCTTTCAGTAGATATATTAAAGTTCATTAAAATCACACATTACCAGATAGAGGAATTCAATATTTCTGAAGAGCCCAGCTGACTGTTTCATTAATGTAGGCAGAAAAACTTTACAAGAGCAAAGGGAAGGAGGTCTGTCAGAGAAGGAGCCAAGGAAAACAGGCCACAACTCAGGAAAGACTTGTGGCGGGCCCACAGAATAGCAATGTATGCCTGACAAGCCTGACACTCTCCAACCAAATATCCAAAATTCATTTATCTAGAAGTTCACCAAAGACCAGGTGAACAAATAGCCCCCTGCTGCCATGGTGCTTTCAGAGACGCAAAGGCTTTGACCCGCCCAGCTGCTTCTGCCCTCTGAATCTGGCACTCTCCAAAGAAGTCACCCCTCCACTAAGGATAATAATCTCGCCACTGCCCATCATTTTCTTTTCAAGGAAACAGCCAAGGCCTGGCAGCTAATTTGGAAAATGGGTTGAAGTCCTGAGCTCTGCTGCCAGCTTGCTGGGTGCCCTTTAGCAAGTTGATTTACTCCTCTGGTCCTCAGTTTCCACATCTGGAGTAGGTGAGCACTAAGGTCACTTCTGGGTCCATCATGTGTAATGTCACTAACAAATGAAAAACACTTTCCTACCTCTAAACTCCTTAGATACTAACACAGCAGATAACTAACTCATAACTCTGAAAATTAGACCTTCCACAGAGTAATTCGAGGGGGGAACTGACAATTTTCCTTCAAAAGATCAGCTTTTTACAGTCTTGTATCTATCCTATTACAGTGATGTCTAGAATGCAAGAACTGTCATAGGACTGAGATGTGGTGAGGACCTAATAAGGGCTAAAACTGGGTGGAGGAGAGCAACTGGACCTTTAACTGTTGCCAGCATTTAGAGAGGGAGAGTTGTATTTGTCCTCAACACCCAATTAGCAAAAATTAGTCAAACTATAAACTACCAGAAGTCTTGATCCATACCACCACCCCCCACCAAGATCACTCATCCTGAACCCCCTTCTTCCTCTTCCCTCCTTCATTCTCCTCTTCTTCTTCCTCTTCCTCCTCCTCCTCCTCTTCCTCTTCTTCCTCTTCCTCCTCCTCCTTCTCCACCTCTTCCTTCTCCCCTCCTCCTCCCTCCCCCTCTTTCATTCCCCTGCTGCACCCCCTCCTCTTCCTCCTCCTCTTCTTCTTTCTCTTCCTCCTCCTCCTTTTCTTCCTCCTCCCCTCCTCCTCCTCCCTCCTCCTCCCTCTTCCTCCTTCATTCTCCTTATCCTCCCCCTCCTCCTCTACTTCTCAGCAGTCTGGTAGACATTAGATTAACTCCTTGAGGGCAAGGACTGTCTTTTGCCTCTCTTTGTGTCTCCAGCACTTAGCACTGTGCTTGACATAAAGTAGGTGCTTTAAAAATGGTTGTTGACTGATGAGTGGGCTCTCTAACTATCCAGCCTTGTTTCACAAGGTCCAAGGTATCTCTCCTTGAACTTCCCCAGCCTGGGATTTTACAGTGTTTGCCTAAGTTCCAGAAACACGAGTTAAGGGCCTTCCGTCTTAGAGACCATTTAGAACAAACACTTTACTTCAAAGAAAAAGAAAGCCAATTCAGATGTGAAGTGAGGGGGAAATCCTTCCAACAATGAAGGCTAGCTCAAAGGAGAAAGTGCTGTCTCACAAGAGGTCATGGGTTCCACTTCCCTAGAGGGTTTTAAATAGAGGACCACGTGTCTGCTATGGTTCCAAGGAGTTTCTCCTTTAGGTATGAGCTGGAATACAATGGCCCCTGAAGATTCCTCTACCTCTGAGAAACTAAGATTTGAGAACAGATGTATGTCTGTTTATGAATAAGAAACATTTTGTTTTGCTTCGTAATTTTCCTTTAAAACGTCATCTGAGAGAGATCGAGTGAAAGAAGGGGAAAGAGGGGAGGGGGTGAGGAACAGAGAGAAAAACAGGAACAGAGACAGAGAAAGAGGGAGGAATGGGGAAGGGATGCAAAGTGCAAGGAGAGTGGGAGTAGAGGAAAGGGGAAAGGGAGAGGGAG
>JAQQSZ010002673.1:0-14682 GCA_028646595.1 Phalanger gymnotis
CTTAAAGTTGCTTTCCTTAGAAAAGCAGATCAAAGAACTTGTACTAGCAGCCCTACTGTGTGCTTTTGTTGTTGGCCTTTTGTAATGGGACGGGTTAGAGTCAACCCCCGTGTATCTGTGGACCCCCGTACCCTGAGGCACTTTGCCAAAGGCAAGGGTGGAACAAGATGGCGCTGGGAGGAAGGGTCCCACCCTGGTTGACAATGTGGCAGTTCCGGGTCTTTGTCTGGACTTGCCCGAATCAGTGGGGAGAACGGGCTAGTTGAGGGAGTGCCAGGAGGAGGAGACTGGGCAGACCGAGGGTGGACCCCTGCCACCTCATCACTTCTATATAATGTTCTTGCACACCTCCAATAAACGGAGTTGCTCACCATCTTGCCTCCCACATCATTCATTGTCCATGAGATTCTTCCCTCTTGCTGGTCAGGAGTGGGAGATGCGTGATCGAGACCCCCAACAGTCTTTCACCTCCACAACAGCTGCTAGCAACATTGTTGTTACAAGCCTGAATTCAAGCACCCTGGGAACAACAATGGGGACCAAAGACCAAGCCTGCTTTCATAGCCCCTCCAGCCAACAGTGAAAAGAGACATTTCTGTGCAGGAATTCACTTTCGTCACCAAAACCAGCAAGGACCAATGACCAACTGCCCAGGCAGATAAGCCCAAGTGGACTAGGAGAGTCAGCATCCACAAGAACATGTCCTCCTGCCAGCCCAACACTCATAGTCATCTTCTGGGGAGGCAACTCGATGATGATGATGATGATGATGATGATGATGATGATGATGATGATGATGATGATGATAGCAGTTAACATTTACATAGTGCTTACTATGTGCCAGGCACTGTGCTGTGTCTTATAATTACTATTTCTTTTAATCCTCACAACCACCCTTGGTTGGTGCTCTTATTATACTCCTTTTATAGATGAAGAAACTGAGGGGCAAAAAAATTGATTAAATGACTTACCCAAGGTCACAAAGCTAATAAGTGTCTGAGGCTAGAATTGAAATCAGGTCTTCTTGACCCCAGACTCAGCACATTATACATTGTACCAACTACTTTGCCCCTCCACCAATTGTCAACCAACTACCACTCACAAGGCAGGCCTGTCAACTTATATGAAGCAACAAGGAACCCTGAGAGACAAGAAGCAGCATTATCAGGCAAGTAAAAACTTCATCTTTATAGTGACCACTTTCATCCCCTCGACCCTAATGGAAAGAAACAATGTCCTTGAACCCAAAAGGCTTGTGAATAGCCATCTTTCCAGGACAGTACCCATAGCTATCACCTAGGAATTAAACTCTTAAAACTTAAATCCTTAAACCTGGAGATGCAGCCTCACCACTGCTCCTGCAGGTGTCACAGCCACAGTTACTGAATACCCGGTAAAACATTCATGCACCAAAGTCCTTGGCACTGTCAAATTGTCAAACATCAGAAACTGATGTTTTTTTTATCACTTGAAATTACATTAAAGAAGAAACATTACCATCTGCTTTGTCACTGAATCCAAAGGATTCTGGGAACTTTCTATCTGTCTTGCAGCTGAAACCTTCCATATGTGTTGTATCTCACATCTGAACAAGAACTTCCTGAGAGCAAGGACTGTTTTGCTTTACTATATGTGTCCCCTGAGTTTACAACAGTGTTTTGTATATAGTAGTTGCTTAATAAACACTTATTTTTCAGTCTTTCATACATATAGAGATATAGATCTACATCTAAATTTATACGGAGATCGAGATAGATTAGATTAGATAGAGGATAGATAGACGAATAGATAGATGGATAGATGGATGCATGGTTGGATGGATGGATGGATGGATGGATAGATAGATATCCTTTGGAAACTCATCTGTACAATTAACTTCAAAGAAATGTGCAAGGAGGAAGGAAAATACATAGCTAAAGAAGTAGATATGTATAATTTTCATTGATTGAATTTAGATATAGATAGAAAAATAATAAACAATAATAATAATAATAATAGCAATAGTAATAGCTAGCATTTATTTGGTCCTTTAAAATGCGTAAAGCACTTTAAAAATATTAAATTGCTTAATCCTCACAGCAACCTTGGCATCTATATGCTATTACTTCCTCTACTTTACAAATGGGGATACTGAGGCATATAGAGTTTAAGTGACTTGCCTGGGATCACACAAGTAAATAGTTGAGCCTAGATTTGAATTCAGATTTTCCTTACTCTAAATTCAGCACCCTATCCACTAAATGACATAGCAACGACCCTGGGGAAATCACTTAACCTTGCAGTGTTGTAGACAAATCTCTAAGAATATAAGTTTTGGAGAGGATGCTAACCTCAGTTGATAGAGGATGATGCTCACTGGGTGCCTCATTATAACAACGAAATTATAGATTTGGTCTTTATCCATATATACATACCTATATGCACATATGGGCATGTATAGATAATTTTGCCATCACAACATATTTATATAATGTTGCCCTTGGTATTAATAATATTGTAATTACATAATTAATAAGAATGGAAGCACAATATGAGAAATAAAAGAACTCAGAAGGAAGCATGGAGATGATTATGATACTTTTAACTATCTGATTTATGTATGTATACATACATATACATGCATGAAGGCTCAATGGACATATATGTGTGAATATAGACATTTCATACAAATATGTATAAAGTGTGTGTATTGATGTATCTATGTATAGATATACATATATTTAAGAGATGTTTATATTCAGATACATATACATTCATACTATATATTCAGATACATAATTCTTTTATACATAATTATATATATACTTATATACTCTTGTATATAGACTCTCATATATGTCTCATATATATATGAATGTCCATGTTTATATTTGTGTGTGCATAACTATGTATGTGGGTGTTATATATACATATGTACACACATGTGTGCACTGAGAATATATATGTGTGTTTGCATTAATTCTTAAAACATTAATCAGTTGTCAGATTTCAATGCCATTCTAGCTTGAAATAGGATAGGAATTCTTTTTAACCACTTTAAATACAGTTAGGATTCTTTTTTTCTAAAATGAAGGCATTAAAAACTGTATATTTGCAATAAGAAGCAAAGTTAAACATACAAATATTTATACTCTAATGAATCACTGGACATAGAAATAAAGTTTCTGAATGTTTCTAATTTTTTCCAATGTGCTGTGTAGCTGGGCACAATGCCACTGAATCAAAGAATGTACAAAGCTACTCTTTTACCTTTTAGAAATGCAATAATTTTCACCAGAGATATTTTTAAATGCTATCATGCATCAATAGATAGTTCATAAAATTCTTAGCACATCAGTACTGTTTTCACGAAGAATATATTTCTTAGAAGCCAGAAGAGAAAAAAGGAAGTGAGATTTCCACGCATGGCCTATCTGGTCTGTCTGACTCATGAAAGCTATTTTACTTGCCCATGGCTCCCTCATCTGTACATAGATGTTTGTATTAAGTAACTTTCAAGGTATCATGTAACTCTAAACCTATCATCTCATAAATTGTTCTAAATCTAAGGAACTCAGTGAAATATATTTAATTTTCTTCATTATATTTCTAATTTTAAACAAAATTAAATCACTTGCCTTTAATTTTTTTCTGGGCCTGGAGTCAGGAAGACCAAAGTTCAAATCCAGCCTCAGATATTTAGTAGCTGGGTTACACCAAACAAGTCAGGTAATTTCTATTTGTCTCAGTTTCCTCATCTGAAAACTGGTGGTTATAATACTGCCTAACTCCCAAGATTATTTCAAGAATCAATTTAGATAACAGTTGTAAAGTGCTTAGTAGAGTTTCTGACACATAGTAAGCATTATATAAATGTTAGCTATCACGGTTGTTTTTTATTAGTATTAAAGCTTACCAAAGTGCCCAACTCTTCCAAAAGACCCTTTTAAAATAAAAATTATCTGAAAATATAGTCAAGTCTTCTTTCTCAAAATATGCATTCCTCAGCCATAGGCTCTGTTGATCTCATATTTAGGTGCTGAAATTTCCATAAAGATCATTTTAATTTATACCAGGAATTGCAGTTGTCAAACTCAGCTAAATCGTGTTTCAACATCCTGACTTGTATATTGAAATGAAAATCTGAATGTTGACCAGTAAAATACTAGTCATTATCTTATTATTTTTAATAACACTTCATATGCATGAACAGGTATGTATTCACATGTGAGAACATAAATGTATTGCAGCACAACATTCTGAAAAAAAGAGCATTTCTCACAGCGTATATTCTCAGAGCAAAAGTTTAGAATGTTGTTTTTTAAATACCACATCATATTCATGCGATTCTGGAAGCAGGCAAATTTCTAGGTAACAGAGCAAAGACAGGACCTCCCCATTCACTAGAAATGAGTGCTATTCTGCGTGCTTCTGCTATCCACTTGCACAGACCAAGGGAGCAATAGGTGTTATAAGTATTGTCTGCTTGGGTGCCACACCACAGGCCTATTCCTCCTGTTGAGCATAATTGAACCTCGTTTGATGGGCAAAGTGGGGATACAACACAGCAATCCTTTGGGGACTCATCTCTGCAATTAACTTCAAAGATAGCTTTGCAAGGAGGAGGGTGAATCCATGGCAAAGGAACTGGGTCAGTTCAAGTCGTTTGTTTGTGGAGTAGGTAAAATATTTAAAGTAACAAGTACCATCCTACCAGAACTAAATGAATTCTCCATCCTTTAAGAGACATTTTCAATGGCTTGTATCTTCCTCTTTGATAAGGTTTCTATGAAATAAGCAGAACAATAGTGAGACCTAAGTGCTAGTCATGGCACACCTACAAAAAAGTGTTCTGGTTTTTCAAAATACTTTACACACATGTTCTTTTCTAAGCACGAAGAGATCTGATTTCCTAACTTATTTCACACGAACATCATCCTAATTTTTATTTCCCTAAATTCAGTATAAATTTAATAATGGTCTTTTTTATTAAGTATGAGGAAATTAAACAATTTCTTGCCTACTATCTTTATCATTCCTAGCTTAATGATTAATATTGCTTGAAAAAATTCTCCTTATTACTCTAACCCTGTCCAATTGAGTACCCTTCATTGTTTTAGATAAATAAGTGGCATAACTGCATCTTTGACTAGTTTAGCATCTCTCCCTTCCCACTCCATGTAATAAGAGTTTAAGTGCTCTCTGTCTCTCTCTATCCCTCTTTCTCTCTCTCTCTTTCTCCTGTTTCTCTCTTTCCCTATCGACTTTCTAATCAATTTATCTCTTCTATCTCAATTGAAAAGAAAGGAAAGGTTTATTAATCCAATGCAAAAATTATATCATATCTCTAAACTTTCTTCTAGTAACACTTATTACTCCTGTGGCCTAGAGCAAGTTATTTAAATTGTCCAGCCAATGGAAATTTCAAAAATGCAAGATAGTGGAATATATGCATAGAAAGTAGGTTTTTGAAAATAAAATAAAATCACCTTTCATCCCTCAAATTCCTCCTCCCTCAACCAGAACTAGTAACAACATATTCTGTCCTGTGCTAAAGAATTGTTCCTTCTTTTAAATTACTCATCAGCATCTTCTTCTGTAAAATGAAGCCTCTGAGTTCCCTTCAAATTCCAGATCCATGACTCTATGACCTTAGGTTACTTTTGTGACCTTGTACAATTTCCTTAATGTCCCTGGGTTGCACTTTTGTTATTTGTAAAAGAAGGAGGTTTAACTAATTGCATCTAAAATTCCTTTCACCTGTAAATGTACGACTCTGTGATCCTACTTTTGAAACACGTTAGTAAAACTAACCTACTAAAGCACTATACCATTATTATTATCATTATCATCACCATCATCATCAATCAACTCAAGCATTTCTATAATTCTTTTAGGACAGCAAAATATATTAATTCCATTTCATCTTCACAGTAAACCTGGGAGGTGAGTGAGTATTATTATCCCTACTTTACAGACGAGGGAAATGAGGCAGAGAGAAGTCAAGCGACTTACAAAGTCACACAACTACTAGTGTCTGAAGTGGGATTTCAACTTGGATCTTTCTGACTTCAGGACTAGAACACTGTCCATTGCACACACTTTACAATTTTGTTAGGTTGTCCCAACTGATAAATGGTCAAAGGATATGAACAGGTGGTTTGCCATTGAATAAATCAAAACAATTTATAGTAGTACGGAAAATGCTCTAACTCATTATGATTAGAGAAATGAAAATTAAAATAACCTTAAGATATCATTTTACCAGATGGACTAAAATGATTGAAGAAGAAAGAGACAAATGTTGGAGAGGATTTGGAAAAATTGGGACACTAATTCATTGTTGGTGGAATTGTGAACTGACCCAACCATTTGGGAGAGCAATCTGGAATTGTACTGAAGAGTTATTAAACTGCCTGTATCCTTTGACTCAGGTCTATTTCCAAACACTATAAGGGAAAAAGGAAAAGAACCTATATGTTCTAACATGTTTATAGCAGCTCTCTTCATTGTGGCAAAGTACTGGAAACTGCAGGAGTGACCATCAATTGAGGAATGACTGAACAAACTGTGGTATATGGTTGTGATGGAATACTACTGTGCTGCAAGAAATGATGAGTTCAAAAATTTTAGTAAAACTTGGAAAGGCTTGAACAAAATAATGAAGAGCAAAAGGAGCAAAACGAAGAGAATATTGTTCACAGTAATAGCAATATTGTTTTAAGAATGACTTTGAGAGAGTTTTAACTATCATAAATACTATCATTTTAACTATCATAAATACTCAAATTAATTATAAAGGACATATGAAGAAAGACACTACCTTCATCCAGAGAAAGAACTGATAAATAGAAATTTGCATAGAATAATCGTGTGTGTGTATGTGTGTGTGTGTGTGTGTGTGTGTGTGTGTGTGTGTGTGTGTGTGTGTGTAAAGACAGCCATCTATAGGGTATGAAGGAGGGAAGAAAAAAATTAAAAAAGAAAAAGAGAAAATTTACATGATAGCTTTATTATATATTTAAAAAGGAATAGCAAGTTGTATATAATAGATTTGCAATTTTCTACACAATTATCTTTGTTAGATTACATTATGGAATTGCTTGTTTTATTCTATAAACTGTAAATAAATGAATAAACCCACATTGTTAGATTGTAAAGTTGGGGTATATGGAGTGTTCAGGGAACACTAGCATCTCTAGTTAATAGGGCTTGCTAAGATCTTTTCAGGACTTTTTGCCCACTTTTGTTGCCCGCTTGTCACCTAACTCTCACCTGTGGTTCCGAGAAGCTATAGCACAGACAGCAGCTATATCCTGGTAAAACTGTCTTGCTAGACAGGCTAAACCAGGTTGAAGGTAGCCAACAGGCCTCAATTCCATCAGTGAGTTGGGGGATGACTACTCCGAGAACGTGAAGACTTTTCTTGGCAGAATAGGTGGACAAGAATAACTTGTTCTAATGGCCATGACAGTGGCTGAAACAGGCACTGCGGAGCACTTAGTGCTCAGGTAAATATAGAAGATTCCGAGGTCATCCACTGCATTCCAGGACATCACCAGTTGTCCTGACATTTTTTTCTTGCCATTGGACCGTGATGACTCTAGGAGAGAGAAAGAGGCTGATAACATTGCACAACTCTGCCTCACTTAAATTCAGTTCATGGGAGAATCAAGGTATCGTATATCATGATGTCACTGGTCTTAGAAAACTAAGTACAAACAAAAAGATTGTAATGCTAGTATTTTATCTCATATATGATCAAACTTAAATCTTCCAAACACACTCCTCAACTTTGTATTGATTTTACCACTGCCTAATTTCCCCTTAGTTGAGAACCAACCTCCTCCTCTAATTATATGAGGGAAAGTCTTAGGTTATGACTTGCTATAGGAAATAGAACCATCATCCCTTTCTATGGAGCGAAGCAGAGCATTAAATCAGATAATCAGACTTATTAATAAGTGCCTTTTCATTATATGAAAGTCATGATGCTTATTGGCAGCTTGTTTAAAATACTGTAGATAATAAATAGAAAATATATCAACATATATGAATGCACATGAACATCTAGGATGATCTAAATGCATAGTACATACATGCAAAAACTTGCCAAGATTCATTATTTGTAGTAATAGGGAGGCAGTTTACTCAACAAATGTTTGTCGAGTGACTGGCTGATACCAACATAGATTTAAATTTAGGATTTTGTTCACTGTTATTTTCACAGAATTTAAATTTGGAAGAGATTCACATATTATCTAATCTTACCTGCATGTGAATAAGAATAATCTCTACAGTATACCCAACAAGTGGTTATCTAGCTTTTGCTAGAAGACCTTCAATGATGGGAGGGGTGGTGGTGAGGTTACATGTTGAAGTAGTCCATTCTACTTTGAGATAATTCTAATTGTTATGGAATTCAAGAACATATGGAACCCATACAGATTCCTTCCATACATATATAGAGGGAGTGTAAAGGGATTCAATCCTTATACCTGATAGTTTGAGCAACCCTCATCTCATTACAGTTTGAACACCTCTAACTTGGAGCCAACTTGTGGCCCAGGTAGGTATTGCATGCATGTTCCCTGATTGCCAGTGTAAATCAAGTGGTTCTTTGAGTGAGACAGGAACATGGGATCATAGATACAAAGCTGAAAGAAACTTTCAAAGCAGCTTGGACTATCTCTCTCGTGTTACATATGATGAAACTTTTGCAACTTAGATTACGTCTATTGGATACAAAACATCTACATGTTTGTAAATATATAAAATAATTGACTAAACTTCTTACATTTTTTTTTGAGGGGGCAAGGCAGGGCAATTGGTTAAGTGACTTGCCCAAGGTCACACAGCTAGTAAGTGTGTCAAGTGTCTGAGTACGGATTTTGAACTCAGGCCGTCCTGACTCCAGGGCCGGCGCTCTACTCACTGCACCACCTAGCTGCCCCTAAACTTCTTAGTTTGAGGCAGATATTAAATATCTTGTGAGGATACCTTCAGTCTCTCTGTAAAATAGACAATAAAATTGGATCAGAGGTGCGTTGATAGAAGGACCTTATGGGTCATTTAGTCCACTATCTCTTTTACAGATGAGAAATTTAAGACTGAAGGAAAGTGAACGATTTAGAATCCCAAATGTAGTACTGGGAGAGATCTCTGATGATGATGAGGAGGAGGAGGAGGAGGAGGATTATGTAACACTGTAGGCTTAGAAAAATGATTCAAATACACTATATCATTTGATTCTCACAACCATCAAGTAAGGAATATGCTAGTATTATCTGCATTTTTCAGATGATTATACTGAGGCTAAGAAATGAAGTGACTTGCCCAACATCACACAGGTGGATAATTTCTGAGCCAATCTCAATTTGGAATATGGATATTCTTGATTCCTAGTCTTGTCTTCTTTCTACTAAGTTACATAGCCTCCCTTAATGAAAGAAAATGAGATTAAGTGATAGGTGTCAAATCACTCAGGCAATAAGCATCAGAGGTAGAGAATTCAAAGTTATGTTCTCTAATTCCAGAGCCACACCACTTCCCACTGTACCAGGCTTCCTTCCTTCCTAAAACTGTGCTTGAGAATATTTTTGTACTATTCTATTGGTTTTCTCAAAATGGAGTAGATAAATAATAAATAGAAATTATGTTCGCATACGTGAATAAGAATATCCAGGTTGATCACATAGTACTTACATGCAGCTGCTTACTTTATACTTAGGCAGATATTCAATAGAATGTCTCTGCCTAAGTACATGATGCTAGGGTCTTGTGCTCATTTCATGGCAAATGTATTCAAAAGCCTCCAGTATCTTTTTTATTTTTTTTTTACTATAAGCTAATTTCCTTGAACTTCAGTTACCTCATGAAATTTTTGGCATATAAGGCAAAAAGTGGGGAAAAAAGAATTTGTTACATTTTGAGTACACTACTATTGCTCTAAGCCAAGAATATAAATTCAGAAGACTACGATACTTTGGGGAAATGACTGTTCCTCTCTGGCCTCAATTTTCTTAACTATAAAACAAAGAAATTTGATTATTTAATTTCTGACATTTATTGTGTAACCATGACTAAGTCACTTTATATGTCTGAGCCCATCTAAACCATGAGGTAGATAGAGTCTATGACTTCTAAGATCATTTTCAGATTGAAATCTATGACCATTTGATCTATCATCTCTAAAGTTCTTCCTGATTCTAAACCACAGGATCCCCATAAGATCCTATGAGGTTCTTATATTTGTGATATTTACTAAGAAACTAACCTAATATGTATGCTACAATAAGACTAGAAAGAGTAATGCTGATATTACAAGGCAAAAAATATCCCCTAACCAAGATTAAGTGGCAATTGTGGGAATCATAGTGCATTACCATATTGCAAATACTGCTTGCCACCCAAGTAGACTTGAGGAGCCCCCCAAACCACTTCACAACTGCTTTATCTTCCAGAGAGTTCCTTTCTTATTACCCTCTAGCTCTCCTAATCCGTAGACATTCATTTGACATTTATGTTGCTGTTACTAATTTGGCAGTGGGATTAGTGCTTCTGTTAGCACAGCACTGAAGCTGCAGCAAGTGAAATCACTGCTGGCTCGTTAGGGCTTACATCCAGGACACATGCATGATGGAGACACTCCTATTTGATGGATGAGCAAGCAGAAAGACGGGCATACTGTCCCTGTCCATTCAGCCTTCAACTAATTGGCTCATTACTACCCTAATATAGAGTGAACAACAAAGCCATTAAAATTGGTTTGTGCTATTTCTGATTTATTTTCTTTTATTTCATTTTGTTTCAGACCTGTGCTACTAGGTACATTCCCAAATTTTGTGTAGTGATTTTTGCAAATGGAGTACATGATAGGATGATTTTCCAAAATGTTTAAACTGTTATCCCCTCCTGAAAGCAAAATTACAATTGCTTATGTTCCTTAGCAATGTTTCAGTAAAGCTGAATGATCTTTTCAATAATATTCAGCACCAGGATCTCTAGAGATACTGACTAGATGCCTTTTAGCTAAGTTGTGTATAAAGTGAAAATTCTGTACATTTGGAGGCAATTTTCCCATAGGCTCTTATTTTAATGTAGGAAATGCATTCTTACAGGCTGTCAGGAGACCATGACCCGAAGCAGGTTCTATCCTTCTCCTCTCCTAGGGTAAAGATAGCTGGTAAACATTATGAAGGAGCACAGGCCATAAGTGTTAATCTCCAGTCCCTTACACCCTGTCCTGGAAGTTTAAACATCATCAGAATGATCACCTACATCTTTATCTGAACATATCTACCTCGCTTTTCAGTCCATTATTTTGTTTTCCCTCAGCAAATGGAAATTCTGTGTTTTCAGATACACACACACACACACACACACACACACACACACACACACACATTATATGTGTTATATAGTTAGCCTTGGGGGTTCTGCTTTTTTCTGTGATAGGCAGACTCCTAGAAATTGGGGACAAGAAGAAATCTTACCTTACCAGAATAAACATACTCAGAGCTTTCTACATCAGGCTCCCCCAGAAAGCTTTATGCTGGGGGAAAAATACAGAGAATTAGCTGCCAGAACTTTAAAATGAATATGGACGAGAGATGTTGGAAAAATGGCTGAGACACACATTTTCAATTTGGGGGAGAGGGGAGTGAGCTGGATTTATTTTTTTCTGTTTTGTTCTCCAAAACTGAGAATATGAAAAGAACAGTTAAAAGACACCAAAACTGCATAAATGATAGGTTGTAGGAGAAAAATATGTTCTTTAAGGACTCTATTACTCACTATGCCACCCTTGTTGGAAGTGCAGTCAAAAGAGCCACAAATAATAACACGACATCTTTGTTTCATATTTATTTTCCTTATAGCCACCCAGGGAATTAGATGGTGTAACAATTATTAGACCCATTTTACAGATGAGAAAACTGAACTGGCAAAACCAAGATTTGAAATCATATATTTTGATTCATGGGCCAGTGTCTTCCTCATTGATATATTCACGTATACCATGGAAACTCTTGATTTTTCCATTTAACATTTACTTACCTAAGATTCTGCTCTAGCCCTGTAATTTCACCGGTAGAGGGAAATCCCTTGTAAGAAAACCCTCTCTATCACTACAGGTTGGCATTTTTTCTTGCAATTCCATCTTAGAAAATTGCCAGGAATACTGAGGTTGTGTCTTGCTCAGTTAGGCAGCCAGCATGTATGAGAAGCAGGACTTGAACCCAGGCCCTCTTGACTTCAATACCAGCTCCCTATCCCCACTTACTCAATTCTATTTTTCTTTGCAGCAATAATGCATAATAATATTTTATGTTCTTCGGGAAAAGAAGCAACATGGTGTGGTGGAAAGAATATTGGCTTTGAAACAGGATGGTATTCATATCCCACCCCAAATACTTAATAACTATATTAGCTTGGGCTTAGCCTCTCTGTGCCTTAGATTTTTGCAAAAGAGTTATCTAATATAATTTTTGTCTTGAGGAAAGAAAGAAGCTACTACTGCCTGACCTGTAACATTTAAAGGCAGCTAGGTGGTGCACTGGACAGAGCACTGCACCTGGGGTTAAGAAGACCTTGAGTTCAATTACAGCCTCAGACACTTAGTAGCTGTGTAACCCTAGGAACATCATTTCATCTCTCTCTGTCTCATTTTCTTCATCTGTAATATGTATATTACAATAGCACCTACTTCACAGGTTTGTTGTAGGAATAAAATGAGACAAATATCTAAGGTGTGTTACAAACCTTAAGGTGATATGTAATGATGATGATGATGATGATGATTATTGGTATTTGTGTTATTTCTATAAGCCAACCAATCAATTAACCAATTATTAAATACTCCATTATGTACCAGATGCTATGCTGGCACTGGGGACCTGGAGACAAAAATAAACTACCCTCTGTTCTCAAAAAACCTATATTCTAATGGGGGGGGGAACAAGACAGACAGATAGATAGATAGATAGATTGACTCACCTCTAGATAGATATAGCTACTTACTATCTATGTGATCTTGGCAAATGATTTAGGCCCTATGGCTCTCAGTTTCTTCATCTGTAAAAGGAGATAGATTGAGCCAGATGATCTCTGAGATTCCTCAGTTCTAGACTTATGGTCATACTATGACCTGACACTTCTGTGATAGATGGTAAACAGAAGAAGGATCTTTGATTTTGTCAGTGTAGGGAAATTCTCCCACCAGGACCATATTAACAGGAAAATCATAGAGACCTTTCCAAGATATATAAAGTTTAAATTAATTGCTCAGTTATACATCTATTAAGTTCCAGAGATGATATTTTAACACAGGTCTTCCTGAATCCAAGCCTAGTATTGAATCCCTTACTCCAGGTAAGCAAAATTATTGCTTCTAGAACAATGAGGTCAGTCCCTGCTCTGGGAGGTCTCCAGACTGGACAAACCTCCTTGCTAGGCTTAGCAGTTGGATAATTCAGAGCTTGCCCCAGTTCACAGGAACATAGCAAGTCAAGCAATTGAGAATTGTCCAAGTACTAATCATTCACCTTGAACTGTCTAATCAACTGCTTTCATTAGCTAACGTTACTGTTACCCTGGACTCATTACTCCAATGGTGAGCGTGCTCTCATCTTCTTCTACCATCTCTATCCTGGTAATACTGAATTGTCAACTCCTGAATAGCAAACCAATCTCCCCAATCACAGCTGTCTGCTCCATTTTCATTCTCCTCAATCCTATCCCATAAATATACCACTGAAGATCAACCTTGGCCTTACATTGTGTTCTCTGAAATATCTACTCCATAATTAATAAGCTTGCTTTCATCTTAAGCCTCTACTTGTGTCACTCCTTGAATCTTTTGGCACTCATCAAGACCCATTTTTCTTCTAACAAGACTGCTTCACATGACACCCTTTCTAGTACTGGATGCACTTTGGCTCATACCCCTTACTCACTGCTTCTGATGGTGGAGTTGAAATAATTTTTGCTGTCTTTACTGATCTTTGTTGCCATTCTGACTCTGCATTTACCACCATCGCTCAGCAACACTACTCTTGAGTTTCACTGAGTCTAAGTCTATTTCCTAATCTCTATTCTACTAGCTATTATTTACCAACACTAGGAATGTTATTCTTCCTTTTTTAGAGAATTCAGTGCCTATCTCAGTCTTACTCTTTACCCCAAATTCTCCCCTTATTCTAAGGGGATTTCACTGTATATGTTGATATTCTCTCACATCTCTTAGCTTCTGAGATTTTCGATTTACCCATTTGCTATGACTTTACCATTACCCATAATGATAGTCATGCCCTTGATGTTGTCATTATTCATAAGTGTGCTGCTTTTGTCTTTCCTCAAAATCTTTGAGTACCCTTTATTTGATTATATGATTTTTATCTTTCTACCTTCCATGAAGCTGTAATGTTAATGGGATTTGAAGATCTTCCCCTCCCATTAATAGGTCTCATGTGGAGCCCATTAAGGGAAATTTCCTTAGGGGAGGCTTGCTTGTGGGAAAGTTTTCACACCTTTTGGTAATAAGTTGACCAGGAACTGAGTAAGGAGGGTTGTGATGCCTTCTGGCACTGAGAAGTGTAAATATACTCTGAGTTGTTATTTTGCTTTGGGGTGGAGCTCACTTATGAGAAGGACCTTGTGACTCCCTGGTCAAGCCTCTGAGTAGCCGTATGTTCAGAGCTCCTC
>JAQQSZ010002674.1:0-14681 GCA_028646595.1 Phalanger gymnotis
GGAAATGGGGAGAAAATCTGTAATTCAAACGCATGTGAAAATCAATGCTGAAAACTAAACATATTAAAAAAAATTAAAAAAAATAAAAAAAATGTTATATGAATTTTCCAGATCATGGGGGCACCACACCCCTAATCTGCATGATCTAGAAGGGATAACTACATAGTCTAAAGAACATTGTACCTAGAGGCAAAAGACCTGTGTTTACTCTATCAGTCAGTTGCTATTTATTAAGTGCCTCCTGTGTACTTTCCATCCTAGCTCTGCTTACGACCTTTTGGTTGGAGTCAGGTCACCTAATCTTTCTGATATTCCATTTGTTTGTCTGTAAAATAAGAATGATGATATTTGAGTGGTATTTCCTTCCCGAGAGTGTTGTGGGAATCAAATTAGATGGTATGTGTAAAGTATCGGGAAATGCTATCTTAACGTTAGCTTCTTTGAGGACGAGCCACCATAGTCTATTGGAAAGTGCCTTGGGCTTAGAAGACCCCAAGTTGAATTCTGTCACTGACATCACCGACTCACTTACCTTGGGCAAGTCCTTTGCAATCTTCACCTTCTTTATCTGTATTTTAAAAAAAGGATGCATAAAAATACTTCCACTATTTTGCTCACAGGTTGGTTGGAAGTGAAGTATTTGTAGCCATATAGGAGTGTGGGCTATTTTTAATTTTAAAAAAATTACAAAAGCTCCATGGAAATGTAAGTTGTTGTTGTTGTTGTTTGTTGTTTTGCAGTGATAAATGCCTGACATATATGTTGAACTGAAGTCCACTTTGTCTAACTGAGTCCTCTGCAGATGTGAAGGACAGTTGGTCATGGTCTCTGTCCTATATACCCTTATTTAGTGAGCTATCAGATAACTAAAGCAGCTAGGCGGTATAGTGGATAAAGTGTTGGACAAGGGGTCAGAAAGACCTGGGTTCATTCAAATCCTGCCTCAGACACATACTAACTGTGAGCCTGGGCAAATCACTTGAACTCTTTCAGCCTCAGTTTCCCCATCTGTAAAATGAGGATAATGCTAGCACCTATCTCGCCCAGCTACTGTGAGGAGTAAATGAGATAACAGGTGAAAATGTTTTGCAGACTTTAAAGCACTATATAAATGCTAGCTATTATTAACTAGATCTCCCTTTAGTCTTCTGTTCTCCAGAAGAATCAACTCAACTCAATTCCATTAGGCTTTTCTCGTAGGACCAATTTCCTATCCCTTTGAACGTGGTGATTTCTTTTCTCTGGTCCCTCCAGAGTTTCTCTATAACCTTTGCAAAGCTCAGTGGCCCAGATTGGATATAGTCCTCTAATCAGGGTCTGACCCACGTAGCCATTTGGGGAACAATGACACTGGTCCAGGAACATCATCCTGCTTTTAACATATCCCAGAATCCTATTGGTGCTGTTCACTCCAGCACTACACTGCTAGCTCGGTTCCCACCTGTAATTCCTGAAGAAACATAGCAGGGTTTGGGAAGTCCACTCAGCCAAGCTCAGCCCTGAGCAAGAACACCCATCACCTAGTCCCAATGTTCCTAATCTCATTCTTGGGAGCCTCAAGGAAAGAGATTTAACTGGAAAGTCAGAAAGTCACAATCAACATTAATTCTTTATTTTTTTTTCTTTTTGGGATGAATTTTTTACTGTTCTAGGTCAGTCTCAATGAAGTGGGGTAGAGTTAAGGAATAAGAAGAAAGGTCCCATTACAAGTATTCAGGGAAGAGGAAGAAGAAGAAGAAAGAGGAGGAGGAGAAGGAGGCCTGGATTTAAGCTATTAAAAGGCATGACAGATGGACTATGCTATCTTATTTCCCCGTTCCCATCACTAACTCTGGTTAGCAATCATTACTTTAATAAACACTTACTTAGCACTTATTATGTGTAGGTTGGAGTCCTTGATAGCCTGTTCTGAAGGAGAAACATGAATAAAACAAAGTCTCTGCCCTCAGAAAGCCGCTGTTCCATAGGAAAAAAAGCGAGATAAGTCAAGGCCCCAAATCTGTTTTGTTGTTCAGTCATATCTAATGTTTTATGATCCCATTTGGGGTTTGCTTGGCAAAGATACTGGACCAGTTTGCCATTCCCTTCTCCAGTTCATTTTACAGATGAGGAAACTGAGGCAAACGGAGTTAAGTGATTTTCTCAAGGTCACATAACTAGCAAGTATCTGAGGCCAGATTTGAACTCAGGAAGATGAGTCTTCCTGACTCCAGGCTCAGTATTCTATCCACTTTACCACCTAGCTGACCTTGTAGCTAGTAGACTGTGCAAGAGAGATACTGCCTATTTCCTTCTTTCCACTCTAGCCCCAAATAAATCCTAGTCAAATCTCTCAAGACCCTGTGCCATCCCCTTTCACCCAGCCTGTTTCTCCATTTGTAAAATTAGGGGATTAGAGTTAGAGGTTAGTACAAGGAAAAAAGGCAAAATTTGGAATCAGAGGACTAAGGCTTGAATCCTGTTTTTGACACATACTAACTGTGCCTAAGGCAAGTGGCTTAACCTCTCTGAACCCTAATACAGTTGGACTAGGTGGTCCCTAAGGTCCCTTCCAGCTCCAACATATTATGTTCTATGTTCTAAGGTCCCTTTTGGCTCCAACATTTCATAACACCGTGATTCAAAATAGATTCACAGCGAGGGGAGGAATTTGGTGGTAAGGGTGGGGTTAAAGTGATTTCTTCCTCTTGGAGCCTTTCGGTGAAGAGCCAGTCCATGTGTACATCGCAGTGCATCTCATCCCTGGGTTATTTTTTATTCTGAACAAGGTAATGGAGCCATTTAGAGAAACCCAACCTCTCCTCTCATTTAGCCTAATAACTGGCTCCATAGGGAGCTCACCTTTCCATCCCTGCCATTATGGCCTCTTTCTGCTCCCCTCCTCTCTGCCCCTAGGCTTCCATCCACCCAGAGGAGAAACGTTTAGTTCCCAAAGTGACACCCCCTTCTTCTCTCTGGCTCCAGCAGAACAGCTCCTGCCTTCCAATAGTGATGGCAAGAAAGGACATTTTTTTCTCATCCTTTGGCAGTGGGAGGACTCCCACATAACCCAATTTCCAGGGCTGAAGCGCTCCTAATAACTCTATGCCTCGTTAGACAATATAGTCAGAATGAGAAGATTGTCTTCAAAACCATTTAAAGGCCAGAAGGGCAACTTCCACACAAGATTGTAAAACTAGGATTCTCAACAAAGCATGTTCAGCATCCCCAGGCCTCTCATTGCAGCCTTCTCCCACCCGCCCCCAGCCCTGTTCTTAGGGAAAATCATTCTCTCCTGATAAAAAAATTCCATTCTCTTTGCCCGGGACCTTGAGAGCATTAGAAAGCTTTTTCTCCCCCTTGAAATCTGGACTATGCAGAGACGAGAATCATATGTTAGAGTGAGACCACAATTAGTGCTAACGGCCATTCTGATGACTCAGATGCCTACTAAGGTTTCAGTGAGTCTGTCTTCTCCAACACGGGCTGTCAGAGCTGAAAGAAACGTTAGGGTTTATCTAATCTGACTTCCTCATTTTTCAGAGGGAGAAACTGAGGCTCAGAAAAGGGAAGAAACTCAAGGCCATATAGCAAGTTCATGACAAAACAAAGACTAGAACCCCAGTCTTCTGATTGACCATCTGATGTGCTCTATCCAGTGCTCCAATTAGCTTTCTGATAGCTCGACCAATGTGATTATGGGGAAGGATAGGTTTTAGCATAAATTAAACCTCCCACTTTCAGGGGCAGAGCCAAGATGGTGGAGTAAAAAAAGCACTCAGCTCAGCTCTCCCAACATTCTGCTCCAAACACTTTAAAATAATGCCTCAAATTGAATTTTGAAGTTGCAGAGCCAACAAGAGGTCAGAGTGAGACTTTTTCTCTGGACCAAGACAACTTAGGAGATCTGTAACATGGAGGTGGAGGCTGACCTGAAGCTCACATGGATGGAACACCAGTGATGGAAAGAGGTGGTGGCAACAGAAGTAACAGCAGCTTTGAGAGCTCTCAAGCCAGAGACTGGTAAGGGATCTGGCAATTGGTCAGAAAGAGATTACAGGGGACTCCAGGGCTGGCACTGGGCACAGGATAGGGTGCTATCTGGCAACTCCATTGCCTATGCCCACTTCTGGGTCATAGTTCAAGGGTGGAGAGCGACAATTGTAGTAAAAAGGGAGCAGAAGCCCTGAGGAGGAGTATTGCTTTTGGTCGCAAGGGATCAGGGACCCTGACAAACAATATCATCTTCCAACCAAAGGGAGCGGGGACTCTGAGAAGAAGTTCTGATTGCAGTCCCAAGGGATCGGGGCCCTTCCTGGATGAGGACCAGAGCACAGACCAGGAGAGCACTGACCACACCTCTCCCCAGATCATAACACTTTAGAAACACCAAAAACTTCCAAACCTCCAGAACTAACTCTGAAAACAGCAGTGGGAAAAAACTTGATGCTTAAGACAGTGCCCCTCCCCATGCCCCATGCTGGGAACAGAGCCCAACTTTAACATAAAGTTCAAAATCAAAACATAGAGTGAGAAAATGAGCAAACAACAAAAAAGAACCTGATTGTAAAATTCTACTGCAATAATGGAGAAGATCAAGAAACAAACTCAGAAGACAATGAAGTCAAAACAAGTAAGAGCAAAGCCTCAAAGGGAGAAAAAACTGAATTGGATTCAACTCAGCCCAACAAGAATTCCTGAAAGACCTAAAAAACTGATTTTCAAAATCAAGTAAGAGTAATAGAGGGAAAGTTGGGAAAAGAAATGAGAATGATATGAGATAATTATGAAAAGAGAGTCAATAGCTTGCTGAAAGAGGCACACAAAAAAAATGAAAATCATACCTTAAAAAACCAAAATTAGCCAAAATGATAAAAGAGGAACAAAAATCCACTGAAGAAAAGATCTTTTAAAAAGCAGAATTGTCCTAATGGAAAGAGAAATATAAAAGCCCACTGAAGTAAATAATTCCTTAAAAATTAGAATTGAAGAAGTGGAAGCTAATGACTCTATAAGACATCAAGAAAAAATAAAACTAATTCAAATGAATGAAAAATGGAAGCAAATGTGAAATAGCTCATTGGAAAAACAACTGACCTGGAAAATAGATTGGGGAGACATACTTTAAGAATGATTGGACAAACTAAAGCCACAGTCAAAGAAAGAGCCTAGACGTCACATTTCAAGAAATTATCAAGGAAAACTGCCCTGATATACTAGAATAGAGAGTATAATAGAAATTGAAAGAAGCCATCAATCAACTGAAAAAGATCTCAAATGAAAACTCCCAGAGATATTATAGTCAATTTAAGAGCTCCAAAGTCAAAGAGAAAATACTTCAAGCAGCCAAAAAGAAACAATTCAAATATTGTGAAGGTACCATCAGGATCACACAAGATTCAGCATTGTCCACATTAAAGGATCAGAGGGCTTGGAGTATGATATTCTGGAAGGTGAAAGATCTAGACCAAGAATAACCCACCCCCCAAAAATTGAGTATCATCCTTTAAGAGAAGTAAGAGATATTTAACCAAATAGAGGACTTTTAGACCAGAGCTGAATAGAAAATCTGACTCTGAAATACAAGACTCAAGAGAAGCATAACAATGTAAACCTGAAAGAGAAATAATAAGGGACACAATAATGTTAAACTGTATCTATTTCTGCATAAGAAAATGATACATGTAACTTCTAAGAATTTTATCATTAGGATTTCATCATTATCAGGGCAGTTAAAAGGATTCCACATAGAAAGAGGGTATAGGAGTAAGTCGATTATGTTGAGATACTGTAAAAAAAATGGACAGACAAGAAAGAGGGATGTCCTAGGAGAAGAGGGAAGGGAAAGAAAGAATGGAGAAAAATATGTCACGTAAAATAGATATGTGAGGAAGAGCTTTTACAATGGAGGGGGAAATAATAGAGAGGTGGGCAATGGTTTAATCTCACTCACATATAAATGAGTTCAAAGAAGAAAAAATATATATGTATATATACACACACACACACATATATATATACATATATACAAACATATTTGAGTGTGTATATATATAGTGTATATATATAGAATGTGTATATATCTATTCTATATATACATAATATATAGAGTATGTCTATATATACACTCTATACATATATGTTTGTGCATATATATTATATGAGATATAATATATATACATATATATATATATATTCAATTGGTAATAGAAATCTACCTTATCCAACAGGGAAGTAGGAGGGAAAAGGAATAAGAGAGAGGGGATGATAAAAGAGAGGGCAGATAAAAGAAGGCAGTGATCAGAACCAAAATAGACTTTAAAGGAAGAATAGGATAAAAAAGACAGAAACAGAGACAGAGAGACAGACAGAGAAAGCTAAACAGTAGAAAATAGGGTGGAAGGAAATGCACAGTTAGTAATCATAACTGTGAATGTGAATTTGAATGAGATGAACTCACCCATAAAACAGAAGTGTATAGCAGAATAGATTCAAAACCAGAATCCAACAATATGTTGTTTAGAAGAAACACACTTGAAACAAAGAGACACATATAAATATAATGCAAGGTGCAGAATATGGGGAAGCAAAGGAGAGATCCAAACAGAAAAGACTGTTTTAAGAAAATTTGAGAAGGAAGAGAATACTTCTACAACAACCCTACCCTGCCCTCCTCTGAGAATTTATAACCTATGACCTTCTAAGATCAATGAGCATGATTTGTTTGTACCATTTAATTTTTAAAATAAGATCGCCTATCTGCCCCCCAACACTCACCCCTAATACATCATTTAAGGCTATAATTACATAGAAGGTTAGCAGCTAACCCTAATATCATGTCTACACCTTGTCCCATTGACAGCATGAGGATGATTGATTAATACTTAGCCCACGCAGTGCACCCAGGCTACATCACTGAACTTGGTCTTTAAAAGTGAGCTACAGAGCTAGACAACATGGGCTAGGGCTTCAATAATGGTGCTGTAAGTATTGAAGACTATAATGGTTCTTAGGGAGGTGGGAATTCACCAGCAGGAAAGGAGTTATCTTGATAGTAATGGCTCACATATGGGTCCTTTTCACTTTTGTCAGGTTAATTAAAACCCGCCTTGTAATTAAAGCTGAGTGCTTACATGGAAACCAAGGATTATTTTCCTCAAGATGTGGGAATCTGGCTTCTGAGCCAAATTCTGGTTTTTCAGGGGAAACCCTTGATGAGACACATGAGACAAAACAGATTATTACTGACAGGGTCATGAGTAAAATATAGAGCATAGAATTTTAGGGACAGAAGGACTCAGAATAGAGAATGTTAGAGCTGGAAGGGTTCTCAGAATAGAGAACACAGAAACATCGGGGCTGGAAAGGGACTTGGAATAGAAAACTTGGGGCACTGGATTTGGGAGGTAGCTCATAAATTGTCTAGTCCAAGTTCCTTCACTTGTGTATAGATAAGGAAGCTGAGGTCCAGGAATGGGTAAACAATGTGTAATGGAGTAGATCAGGGTGGAGCCAGGAATAGATCCCAGGCTCCCAATGCCCAGCCCAGTACTCTTTCCAAGAAGGAGGTGCCTACAAGCATAAAAGTGGTAAGTGCCACCTTTCCCTCCATTAGTCTAATCATCTATTTATAAAGTTCCCCTTAGCCCAGGATGTACCCAATATGCACTTTGGCACAGTCCATTGGCCAATTCCCATTCATGAACCTGGCCCTGGAGAATGCAAATGATGCACTCAAACCTGACCAATGTGCTAATAGCACATGCTTGACTGCCTGACTCCCAGCTCAGAGTTGGGCAGAAAGCAGCAGAGATGGGATTGGCAGCAAAACAATGAAAGGTGAAGAATGCAATACCCACTGCTTCCTTGCCCACATCAATGTCCATGTGAAGACCCTGATTGCCCAGGCCTACCTTCCCTATGTGTCCCTACCTTCTGAGTCTCCTCTCTTCCTCCATTCAACCTGCACCCCACTTTCCATCAAAACTTTCCCTTAGATGTTTGTATCCAAAACTTTAGTTATAACAGGGGCGCTTCACCTTTTTTGGATCATGGTCCCCATTGGCAATCTGGTAAAGCCAATGGAATCCTCATAATTATTTTTTTTAATGCATAAAATTAAGTACACAGGATTACAAAGAAAATCAATATTGAAATATGGTTATCAAAATATTTTTAAGACAAGTTTAAAGCCCCAAGCCTTAGCTCTTTCCCAACCTCTCAGGTCACTAATTTCCAACAATCAAGAAAGGCAAGGATCTAGTGAGATTAATTATCTCCATCATCCCTCCACCACTACCAAGATGTTATATCCTGAATGCTGACTGAGTCTGGAAGTCAGAAGACCTGAGTTTGGGTTGCCAGCCTTTTCGGTGTCTTTAGGCACATCTCTTAATTGCTCTATTCTCCAGTTTCCTCACTAATAAAAACAGATGGTATGTGAATTACCTATCTCTCAGAGTTGTTCTGGGAAAAGGCACTTTGTAAAATCTTAAAGGTGCTGTGTAAATGTAATCAGTCATTCTTTTGTCCGTTATTATAGTTGGCCAGAATATTGAAAGCTCTGATGAGGAAAATGTCAGGCACCTGGTTGAGAAAATGTTTCCAGGCTGAGAACTGCCTGGAGCTTCTCATATTATGCTATGTTTCCGTAGACCACCTGTTTCCCCTATAATAATAATAATAATACTTGACTTTTATATGAAATTTTAAGGCTAATCCCTTACATGACATTATATCATTTGATCTTGATAATAACCCTGTAAATTTGGTACTACAGATATCACTGAGCCCATTTTAAAGCTAAATAAAACTGAGGCTTAAAGACCCTGAACCTGTTTGGACCCCAGTTTTCCCATCTCTTAAATGGGGATAATAGTATATTACTTCATGGGGAGGAAGCATTTTGCAAACCTTCAAACTATCGAAATATGAAATATAAGCCATTGTGATGATGATGATGATGATGAAGAAGAAGAAGAAGAAGAAGAAGAAGAAGAAGAAGAAGAAGAAGAAGAAGAAGAAGAAGAAATAGAGCTGTGGAAACTAACTGAGACTTAGGAAGTTTTTGGAATAGCCCAGTCACTCATTTCCTGAATTTTCCAAATTTTCCTATTTGGAATTCTATTTGCAAATTGACCCTTGTTTTGCAACT
Source organism: Phalanger gymnotis (assembly GCA_028646595.1). Taxonomy (NCBI): domain Eukaryota; kingdom Metazoa; phylum Chordata; class Mammalia; order Diprotodontia; family Phalangeridae; genus Phalanger; species Phalanger gymnotis. The sequence continues at coordinate 9,134 of JAQQSZ010002674.1, forward strand.
AAGGCCTACCTATACCCACTGTGCCTCAGTTGTGAGGAGGAGGAGGAGGAGGACTCCAAGACATGGTTCATTCTGGTGGCAGTGAAGACTAGCATGTCTGGGAGAATTAGAAAGTGCAGAATTAGGTGCCAAGCCCAGAACCAGTGACTGTGATCTGACTGTGACTTTGACTCTCCATAGAAAACCCACCAAGGTTCTGGACAGGGCCCTTGTTACAAAACATGTGCACATGTTCCCTCCACATCCAAGAAGCTAAAAGATGTTAGGCTGGTCACCTCCCTACCTGTCCTCAATGTTTATGTTTATTCCTGCCTCTGTACCTTTGCTTAGGCTGTTCCCTCTGCTTGGAATGCCCTCTCTTATTCTCTGCCTATCTGAATCCTGCTGGTTTTTCGAAGTTCAATGCAAGTCCTCTGTCCCCCAGGAAGCCCTGATCACTCTAGCACGCAATGAGTTTTCCTTTCCCTGATTTCTACAGCATTTGACTCTATTCGAACCATTGGCTTTTGCTCATAGGCTACCTTGCATAGGTCTCTGATTGTTTCATGTGTGAGAAGCTTGACTCCATCTAGTCTGGATTCCCTGAGAACCAAAGTGCCAGTCAAATCCAGGCCTGGCCCCATAGAGGGGATTCAACTAATGTTGGTGGTGGGAGCTATGAGGGTGGGGGCTGTCCATTGTTTTTTATCTTTGCATCCCCTATACTTAGCTCAGTGCCTCACACATAGTATTGAACAAATGATCCATCCAGTAGGCAATTATTAAAAGTTTAAAATAAAACATTGTTAATGTTATCAAATTGTTTGTCCTCTGATGGGTCAGAGAGATGGGATAGTTGGGACTTTTAGGAATGATGGTATACAGCTAAGAATACTGACTAAGCAATAGGTAAAGATGATCATAATGGAGAAAAACAGGCAATTTTGGGTAACTTGAAATTAAAAAGTTCTTAGACAAACAAAAATTAATACAGTTGGAATTAGAAAAGAAACAGCTAACTAGGAGAACTGTCGCAGGATTATGATTGTGCTACGTGGACTGACCTGAGGACAACTACGGTAAAAGCCACCCTCTGAACCATGAAGATCTGGGTTCAAATCCTACCTGTGACATCTTCTGGCTGTGGGATGCTGTGCAACTCTCAGTCTTAGGCAACTAAGACTATAAATTGCAGAAAAAGTGCCCACCTGCCTTAGTAGAAAGAGTAGGGCTAACGTCACTTCTGCAGTGAGCCCTTTGGAGGTAAACACACTGAGATGTGGTGTGAGAAGGGGCAGGTCTATTCCTGCACAAGCCTGAAAAGACAGACTCATAGAACTGTAGGGGTGGAAAGATTCCATTTCTTCACTGCACGGAATGAGGAAGTGTTCTACCCAAGGTCCCACAGCAAGGAATTGGCAGAGTTCTGACTGGAGCTGAAAGGGCTTCTTCCTTCAAGACCAAGGCTTTCTCCATTGTCCCATAGCTGCCCCCCCCCTTCCAGGAAGTATTAGCATCAGCACATTTATGAGGTGAGGAAGAAGATAGACCAATGCTCAGCAGGCCCACAGCCCTATTTGGAGTCTCTCTGAGTTGATTGGCATACAAAGAGCCTGCAGGATAAATGTATGCTGTGAGTTTTCACCTGTGTGAGCCTTGACACCCCACCTAAACTGCAGAGAGCTCCTCAGAGGAGAGGAAGCACCTAGGGTGTAACAAGTACTGGCCCTGCATGAATCTGCACACGGGTATCTAGGAGCCTTTTAACAAAGCTGTCACATCACTGGGAGACTCTGCATACTTCCATGTCATGTGTAATCGCACCCCCTGTCCCTGGCTTTGGCAAATGTCACAACCATTTCTCAGTGAGGAATCTGGGAGGTAGAATTCCCCTGCCCTCTCCAAAACTGGCTTGAACCACTTTTTTCTCCTCTCCTCTCCTGACTTCTCTGTCCTCTCCTCTCTTCTTCTTCTGTTCTTTTCTCATCTCCTTCTTTCCTCCTCTCCTCCCCTTCTTTCCTCCTCTCCTCCCCTTCTTTCCTCCTCTCCTCCCCTTCTTTCCTCCTCTTCTCTCCTCTCCTCCCCTCCCCTCTTCATTCATGTTCTTTTTTTTAAGAAATCTGATCATCTGAGGCAAAAATCTTGAGGTTTCCCCTCTGCCAGGATATCCCTGCATTTTCAGAACCCGAGGTGGGTAAAATGTGCTGCCTAAGCTGGTGGGCCTTACTAATCACATCCACATCCATTCAGCTCTAATCCAGGGGACTTCACCAGAGACTTTTGGGCTTCATTCTTTACTGAGTTCTGGAACAGACCGCCAGGACTGAGAAGACCTGAGTTCAAATGTGACCTCAGACATTTACTTGCTGCGTGACCCTGAGCAAGACACTTAACTCTGTCTCCGTTTCCTCATCTGTAAAATGAGGGTAATAATAGCACCTACTCCCCAGGGTTGCCGTGAGAATAAAGTAAAATAATAATTGTAAAGTACTTGGTACAGCGCCTGGCACATAGCAAGGGTGGGCTATGTAAATGTTAGCTACCATTAAAGAGGTTTGGGGTTGAGGGGTGCTCGACACCCCAAAGTACCAACACGCCGGGTCCCGCTGAAAGAATTCGACTCAAGCCTTCTCAGCCAAGGGGAAAGACAAAGTTCATTAAGGGTTTGCCATAATGGGTTGTCTTAAGAAATCCCACCCTTTGTGATGCCTGTTTTCACAAGCAGGCCAGATTCAATCTACTGAGCCAGATTGAATCTGAGCACCTTGATGGAGGCAAGATGGAGATTATATAGACAAAGATTGTGGGAGGGATTGAGGGGTGGTCTGGGGTGACTAGAGGAGGGGTTTAGGGAGGGACTTGAGGAGGAGTCTAAGGAGGAGCTTGATGGGACTGAGATGAGGTCAGCCTCCAGGATGGGAAATAGCTGAAAGCTACATGGAGATGACAGACAATAGAGGGCTAGGGTATAAATATTTTGATCAGGATTAAGGGTGAGAAATGACTGGACAATAGAGAGCTAGGGTAGGCAGAGACTTGGGCCCAATGATAATGCAAGGCCCATGGCCTTAGGGTAAGGCCAGATCCGGTTGGAAGACTCAAAGAGAGTTCAAGGGGGCTCCCAGAGACTGTGCCCTCATCATCATGATTGTTTTTTTTATTATTAGTCATCATTATTCTTCTTGCTAGCATTATTTTGTTATTACTGAGTTCTAAAGCTTGCTAATCCCAGATCCTTAGCTCAAAGCCTGTGTAACAGCAATGTTGCTAGGAGCTACAGTGGCTGAATAAGAATGATGCTGCTAACAAGGTTCTTTGACCTGCTTTTCTAAGGAAAGCGACTTTAAGGGGTTAACAATCTCAGTTTAATTAAACATGCATATATGATTCACTTAGTTCAGAGGGAAAAGATCAGCACCCCCCCCAACTTGAGGGCAAATAAAAATTACAAACATTAATAGACAGACTTTGTCTGATCAAATCACAATTCATAGTTACCAGAGAAGCACCAACATCTGCCTGGGTTATCAAAAGCCAAGGGGAAGGGGCTATTTCAACCGCAGAGTCTTGTCACCCTTTCAAAGAGTGTACCCTCAAAATTGAAATGCTAACTTTCCAACATATATACCCTGGGGACCCTGGGGGCTGGAGGCTCACCATCCAGGGTGTGGGAAACCAGGGTGTGTGAGAAAGCTCTCCAATCACTAGTACCACATCGTATATATGTCAATGACTCTCAATTGTCTCTGTGCTGAAAAACACTCCAAGGCAAAAGATCCCACTTTACCTGCCCCATTCAAACAAAGGCCAGACTCATTAAAGTCACTTGGTTGCCTCAGCATCCCAAAAGAGAAGAACAGCAAAAAATCCTGCCCTGATTACCGTTAAAGCCTGGTCCATAAGTGAAGCAGACTTGACTCTTTGGACATAGAGGTCTCAGCCTGGCACAGAGGAGCTTTGTCTTTGGAATCAGGAGACCTGAGTTCAAATTCTACCTCTGATGCTTACTGCCTGTGTGATCTTGGGTAAATCACTTTTCCTGCCTGAGTTAAGATGATTCCTCAACAATAAAATTGGGGGAAGGGGGAGGTTATACTAGATAATACCAGTCATCTCAATCTTCTCCCTTTTCCTTTTCCTACATAACCAATCTGTCAATCCTATGACCTGCCCTCACAGATCACTCATCTCACACCTTCTGCTTCATGCTCTCCATATCTGTTGCCATAACCGTAATTCTAACTGTCATCCCCCACATGGACTTTTGCAGAATATTTTTTTCAGTGGGGGGAGGGAGAAGCAAGATTATATATTTATTTTCATTAACCTCTAACAGAAATTTGGTATTTTCTCCAATTATTTTATTTTTTTGAATATTTTATTTTTCCCAATTACATGTAAAAACAATTTCAACATTTTTTTTAATTTTGAGTTCCAAATTCTCCCCCTCTTTAAAATGATAAGCAATTTGATATAGGTTATACACATGCAATCATGCAAAATATATCTCCATATTAGTCATGTTGTGAAAGAAAAACAGCTACCCCCCAAAAAAATACAAAAAAGAAAGTGAAAAATACTATGCTTTGCTCTGCATTCAGACTCCATCTGTTCTTTCTCTGGAGGTGGATAGCATTTTTCATCATGAGTCTTTTGGAACTGTTTTGGATCATACTGTTGCTGAGAATGGACAATGTTCTCCTGGTTCTGCTCAGTTCACTTTGCATCAGTTCGTATAAGTCTTTCCAGATCTTTCTTTTTTTTTCTTTTTGTAAATTCTTGTATTTGCTTTGGTTCTTTAAATTTTACATAGTACAATATAAAATTTCCTCAATAAACCTTATTTGTGGTAAATTTTAACACTCCTCCCTCATACTACATAAATATTTTTTCACTTTCTTTTTTTTTTATTTTTAGTTTGCAACAAACAGTTCTACATAATTTTGAGTTCCAGATTTTCTTCCCTCCCTCCCCCCCTCCCCAAGAAGGCATGGAATCCCATATAACTTGGCATTGAATTAATTTACACACCAGTCAAGTTGTGGAGAAGAACCATGACCAATGGAATGACTCATGAGAAAGAAGAAACAGAACCAAAAAAAAACCCCATAACCCAACAACAAATACAAAACAGAGAAAAAAAAATGGGGGGGGAAAGGCGAGTATTAAGTGTGCCTCAATTTGCATTCATACTTCATAGTTCTTTCTCTGGATGTAGATTGCCCTTTCCATCATGAGTCCTTTGGAGCTTTCTCTACATATTGTGTTGCTGAGAACTGCAAAGTCTGTCAGGGTTAGTCATCACAGAATCAATATATCTGTGGTTGTGTATAACGTTCTCCTGGCTCTGCTCCGCTCAGTCAGCATTATGTCATGAAGGTTCTTCCAGGTTGTTATGAAGTCTGTATCATCCCCATTTCTTATAGCACAGTAGTATTCCATTACCTTCATATACCACAGCTTGTTCAGCCATTCCCCAATTGATGGGCATCCCTTTGATTTCCAATTCTTAGCTTTTGCAAAAAGAGCCGCTATAAATATTTTTGTACATATGGGTCCTTTTCCCACT
>JAQQSZ010002675.1:0-14681 GCA_028646595.1 Phalanger gymnotis
ATGTATTTATATGTATATGTGAGAATGTATGTATGTATATATGTATGTGTACATATATACATATATATGTGTGGAGAGAGAGAGAGAGAGAGAGAGAGAGAGAGAGAGAGTGGGCACAGGGTGAGTTGAAGATGAAGGGAAGATATCTAAAAGAAATAAAATCAAATTAAAGGATGAGAGAGGAACATATTTAGAGAGGGAGATAGGGAGAGATAGAATGGGGTAAATTATCTCGCATAAAAGTGGCAAGAAAAAGCAGTTCTGTAGGAAGAGAAGAGAAGGCAGGTGAGGGGGAATGAGTGAATCTTGCTCCCATCAGATTTGACCTGAGGAGAGAATACCATACGTACTTAATCAGGTATCTTACCCCACAGGAAAGAAGGAGGGAGAAGTTAAAAAGGGGGGGGGGGATGATAGAAGGGAAGACAGATGGGGGTGGAGGTAACCAAAAACAAACACTTTCAAAAAGGGACAGGGTCAAGGGAGAAAATTCAATAAAGGGGGATAGGTTAGGAAGAAGCAAACTATAGTTAGTCTTTCACAACATGAGTATTGTGGAAGGGTTATATATAGCGATACACATGTGGCCCATGTTGAAATGCTTGACTTCTTAGGGAGGGTGGGTGGGAAGCGAATGGGGGAGATAATTTGGAACTCAAAATTTTAAAAACAGATGTTCAAAAAAAAGTTTTTGGATGCAACTAGAAAGTAAGATACACAGGCAATGGGGCATAGAAATTTATCTTGCCCTACAAGAAAGGAAGGGAAAAGGGGATGGGAGGGGAGTAGGGTGACACAAGGGAGGCTGACAGGGGAACAGGGCAACCAGAATATATGCCATCTTGGAGTGGGGGGGCAGGTAGAAATGGGGAGAAAATTTATAATTCAAACTCTTCTGAAAATCATTGCTGAAAACTTAATATATTAAATAAAAAAATAGAAAAAAATAAATAAAAATTAGAATGGAGCAAGTGGAAGGTAGCGCCTTTATGGGAAATCAAGAACTTATAAAACAGAACCAAAAGAATGAAAATTGGAAGACAATGTGAAATATCTCTTTGGAAAAACCAGTGACCTGGAGAACAGATTCAGGAGAGATAATCTGAAAAATTTTTGGACTACCTGAAAGCCGTGATCAAAAAAAGAGCCTGAACATCATCTTTCAAGAAATTATCAAGGAAAACTGCCCTTGTAGTCTAGAATCAGAGGGTAAAATAGAAATTGAAAGAATCCACTGATTGCCTCTTGAAAAAGATCCCAAAAACAAAACTCCTAAGAATATTTTAGCCAAATTCCAGAGTTCCCAAGTCAAGGAGAAAATATTGCAAGCACAGAAAGAAACAATTTGAGTACTGTGGAAATATAATCAGGATAACACAAGATCTAGCAGTTTCTACATTAAGGGATCAAAGAGCTTGGCATATGATATTTTGGAGGTCAATGGAGCTAGGATTGAAACCAAGAATCACCTATCCAGCAAAACCGAGTATAACACTCCAATGCAAAATATGGATTTTCAGTAAAATAGAAGACTTTCAAGCTTTCTCCATAAAAAGACCAAAACTGAACAGAAAATTTGACTTTCAAATACAAGAATCAAGAGAAGCATGAAAAGGTAAACAGGAAAGAGAAATCATAAGGGACTTACTAAAACTGAACCATTTTGTTTACATTCCTACATGAAAAGATGCTATTTATGGCTCATGTGACCTTTCTCAGTATTAGGGTAGTTGAAGGGAATATACATATATATAGACAGAAGGCACACAATGAGTTAGATAGAAAAAATGATGCCTAAAAAATAAAATTAAGGGGTGAGAGAGGAATATGTTGGGAGAAGGAAAAAGGGAGAGATAGAATGGGGTAAATTATCTCACACAAAAGTGGCAAGAAAAAGCAGTTATAACGGAAGGGAAAAGGGAATGAGTGAATCTTGTCCTCATCAGATTTGATTTAAGGAAGTAATAATACACTCAATTGGGTATCACAACCTGCAGGAAAGTAGGGGGGAAGGGGAGAAGGGGAGAAGAGAGGGGCATGATAGAAGGGAGGGCAGATTGGGAGAGGAGGTAGTCAAATGCAAACACTTTTGAAAAGGGACAGGGTCAAGGGAGAAAACTGAATAAAGGGGGACAGGATAGGATGGAGGGAAATATAGTTAGTCTTTCACAACATGGCTATAACGGAAGTATTTTGCATAAGGATACATGTATGGCCTATGTTGAATTGCTTGCCTTCTCAAGGAGGGTGGGTGGGGAGGGAAGAGGGGAGAGAATTTGGAATTCAAAGTTTTAAAAACAAATGTTTTTTAAAAAGTTGTTTTTGCATGCAACTGGGAACTAATATATAGAGGCAATGGGGTATAGAAATCTATCTTACCCTATAAAAAAGTAAGGAGAAAAGGGATAAAGTGGGGGGGATTGGGGTGACAGAAGGAGGGTAAACTGGGGAAAGAGGCAATCAGAATATATGCCATCTTGGAGGGGGGGAGGGTAGAAATGGGGAGAAAATCTATAACTCAAAATCTTGTGGAAATCAATGTTGAAAACTAAAAATACTAAATAATAAAAAATTAATTAAAAAAAGAAAGTTACCTCATCCTTTAAAGCAGCCTAATTGATTGCCATTGGATGCTCTTTCTAGTGGAGCATTTTTAATAAGGAAAGGACATTTTTATGTGACCTCCAAATGCAGTGTGAACTATTTGGCTGGATTTCATTTTTTCCAGAAGAACAAATCCTAAAAGAAATCATGAGGGAAATAAGATAGCATTTTTCACTCCTTGAGGCTGGAGGGCATGGGGTGTGCAGTGTGACTTAAAACCGGCTCTTTTGCTAAAGTCAGTTTTCTCAGAATGCAGCTGAGATTTAAAACTCACAATAAACTTTGCAGAGCCTGGACTATGTTGCTAATAGGAAGAATATTGTGTCAATTTTTTTAAAGTTGGACATCTTGTTTAAAATGATATTTTAATATCTGTACATAGTGTTTTTAAACTGGAAATCACAAATTTAAATTCACATCTAACTGCAAAGTTTGGTAACCTGAGACAGATTCCGTATTTCACTGCTGCCCTTGTAGGATGAAACCTACCTACCTGTGCTCCTCTAAGCCTCAGGCAACTAGGAACTTTCATTAACATTTCTAACCCTAGTCCCAAAGATAAGTTAAATCTAGAGTATGAGTACATTACCTTTTTAGGGGAAAACTAGCCTAGTTGAAGTGGCAGGGACTTTCAAGTATTAGTAGAAGCTTCTGCTTGCACCACCACCAACTCCCTGATGACAAGCTTCTAAAGGTCTTCTAAGGGAGCCTCCAGCACTTAAATCACCTTAAAGCCATTCCAGAATAACTTTGATCTCTAGGGTGGGAGAAACCTTGTATAATCAGTTACCTACCATTTATTAGAAAGCTACTATACTATGCGATGCGATGCGATGCGATGCGATGCTATGCTATACTTACTACACTACACTACACTACACTACACTACACTACACTACACTACACTACACTACACTACACTATACTACACTATACTATACTATACTATACTATACTATACTATACTATACTATACTATACTATACTATACTGTACTATACTGCACTGTACTGTACTATACTGTACTATGCATTGTACTAAGCATTGGTCTAGGCCTTTTTGTTGGAGAAAAATTAAAACACCCTAAAAATGTTTTAAATGCAACAGTAACAATGTAACAGTGCTCTGAAGGACTGCAGTCTATGTAGTGGGGAAGTCCACAATGGAATTCCTGATGTAAAATGAAGGGGTGCAACACTAGGAGAATCACCTACACAGCAGACATTTCCTACATAGCCCTGAATCTTCAACAATGGTCAGGCTTATATGAATTAAAGTAACTAACATGCCATAACCTATTTACATCTAACCCATGCTAGGGTCTAAATCGAGACCAAAACTCCTAACACCATACTCAGTATTCTCCAGTACAATAGTAAAAATCTCCTTCAGTGAGAGCCACATCAAGGAAAGAGAACACTAAATCTTTGCCCCCGTAGAGGTTTCAGTGGAGAGATTGTCCCCTTCTAATAATTCCATCCTTAATCTTCCAAAAAGAAGACGCCTCCCAAAAATCCGAATCTTTAGTCCTTGGTTATAGACTAGGTGTTATTTACTACTGGGTATTATACTGGATACAATTTGGAAGTGTTTTATTAATGGCAGATTATGATAAAGGATTTTCATGGGCTTGCCTGGGTGATTGCCTATGTAGGTGCCACTATTGATCGTTCTACTGAGTGCCCAGCCATTGCTGGTGCCTACTACTCACTGACACAACCTGCAGGTCAAAGCATCAGGTTATGACTAGTTCATCACACTGACTCAGTAATGGCCGTAAAGACTGATGTACACAGTCAAATTGTGCTGAATCTAGAGTCAGGACGACCTGAGTTCAAAGCTAGTCTCAGACACAGTTCCCTCTGATTTCATATCTTTTGGCAAATTAGGCAAGGGAGTGGATTCATCCTCCTATAATGATAGGAGGTCATCTTCTACTCCAAGAAGAGTATAGCAGTTGTAGAGGTAACTTACCACAGTGTCCCTAGCATGGACTGAAGGAACCCAAGAGCTCCAAAGATAGATATAGCTCCATGCAAATCAAACTAAAACGAGTCTAACATGTCAACTTAGACAAAACAATTTTAAAATTTATTTGGAAGGACAAATAGTTTTGCATCTTAAGAGAAATAATGAAAAAATGCAAGAATGCAAAGGCCTAGATTAACAGATCTTAAATTTTATTAAAGAACCACATTAGGTCATTTATAATTATTATTATGCTCAATCATTAAGCAGTTGATTTATATTGCATATATAATTATTGTTTTAAAGTAGTAACCAACTTTTTCATTCTTATTTTTAAAAAAAAAGATCCAAGAAGCAGAATGGAGAAATAAATGGAGAACTGGCCTTGGAGAAAGGAATATCCAGGTCAGCCTTCTGACATATACTGACTGTATGACCCTGGGCAAACTGTTTAATCTCTCAATTTCCCTAGACAACTCTCAAAAACTATAAGTTACAGAGAATATGCTGATCTGTTTTGGAAGAGGGACTTTCCTTATCTGAAATTCCTATGCCAATCAAAGCACACACAAAAAAAACCTAGAAGCAAATGAATACAGTGGTCCAATGTTCTATAAACCTACAATCAAAACTACTAGGAGAAAGATTAGTTATTTCACAATAATAGCTGGAATGCTGAAGATAGTTTGGCAGCAACTAAGTTTAGTCACTCAACTTACACCACACATCCCAATAAGTTCCAAGTAGTTAAATGTTCTAAATATAAAAGGTCACACCATTTAAAGCATTAGAGAATAGAAGCAGGTACCTTATACAACATGGCTAGGTGAAAAATTCTTAACCAAAGGATTGAAGTGCCAGTAGATTAAGTTCAGGGCCTGATCACCTCTCTAGTAGACATCTGCATACCCAATCTCTCAGCTTCCAGGATCCCTCCTCTCCTTTTTATTCTTCCTACGACTACCAAATTAGTTTTCTCAAAAGACATAGTCCTCTATTTCTGAGAGTCTTCTCAAAGGAGACAGCACAGTACAATGGACCTGGGTCACTGCTTGTGTGATCTTGAGCACATCACTTAGTGTCTCTATGCCTCAGTTTCATTATCTGTAAAAAAAAAAAAGGCGTTAACTGTTTGCCTTCTAAGATCCCTTCTAATTCTAGATCTATGATCCTGACTATCTAGTTATATCTAACACCATGCTCCCCACTCCAGACACTTTAACCCACCTAATATGGCAACCTTACTTCCAGCTACAGGCTCTAAGTTGGCCACATTATAGTACTGGCTCCTTTTCCAGAAAGAAGCATGTAACATGATTCTTGTCAAAGACAGGATGTGCTTTAGTTTCAAAGTCTACTTGATGCTGAATGCTTTATTATGTACTACTTTGACTGCTTCTCTATCTTGCTTTTTACCTTGACAACAGGTACCACAGGCAGCAGGAGTGATTGGGAAAACCTCTCATCAATTTAATCATGCCCCTCATCCCAGATACAGATATAATCCCTGACTCGCCATTACTTGTCTAATTTCTAATCTATCATTTTCTTTTGCCCATTAACATCTATCTCTACCTCACTCCTTGTAGCTCGCTTGATTTCTGACACTGTTTTTCCTTATTCTCCACTACCTGTGCACTCTTGAGCCTCTACTCTCTCTACATTCAAATCCATCCCACATATTACAGCCAGATTAATCTTCCTAAAGCATAATATTCATCATTCAACTTCTGTGATCAAATTGTCAATGACTTTCCATTGCTTACAAAATATCAAATTCCTTAGTGTGGCATTTGAGACTTGCTTTCTTTCTCTTTTCTTTTTCTTTCTCTCATTCTTTCTTACTTTATTTTTCTGAATTCTTTTTATTTCATTAAATATTTCCCAATTACATGTAAAAAAATTAACAATCTTTTTTATAAGTTTAATTTCCAAATTCTCACCCTCCCATCAGCCCTCCTTCCTCCTTAAGTAGTCAAGAAATTAGATTTCAATTATACATGTGAGGTTATGCAGAACATGTTTCCATATTAGCCATGTTGCAAAAAAAATAGAAATAAAATAAAGCAATAAAAATAAAGAATTTTTTTTTAAAAAAAAAGCATATGGTTGACTTTGCAGTCAGAGTTCATCAGCTCTCTCTATGGAGTGCCAAGAATTTTTCTTCCTGGGTCTCTTGGAATTGTCTTAAATCATTGTCATGATCAGAGTATCTATCTTTCACAGTTAATCATCTTTACAACATTGCTGTTACTGTGAACAATGTTCTTCTGGTTCTGCTCACTTTGCATGAGTTCATGTATGTCTTCCCAGGTTTTTTTCTGAAATCATTCTGCTTTGTTATTTCTTATAGCACAATAGTATTCCATCAAAATCTCCTCAACTTCCAGTTTTGTTTCTTTTGCCACCACAAAAAGAGCTTTTATGAATCTTTTTGTACAAATAGGTCCTTTTCAGGGGTGGAACCAAGATGGTGGAGAAAAGACAAGGACTCCCCTGAGCTCTGACAAGTTCCCTCCAAACAATTTTAAATAATGCCTCAAAACAAATTCTACAACTGTAGAATCTACAAAAGCACAGGGGAAAATCATTTTCCAGCCCAAGATAACTTAGAAGGTTTTTGGTAAAGGTCTGTTGCACCACAGGGAGTGTGGAACAAACTCCAGCACAGCAGATCTTTGGGCTGACTGAATCAGCAGTGGCAGCTTCCAGGGCTTTCAGCCCACAGATGGTAAGGGGATCAGACAACTGATCACGGTGAGATTACAGAGGTTCCTTTGAGGGGCCCTGGATGGAGGACTCTGTCATATTGACCACACATGGATCTAGGTCCAAGTCCTAGGTTGTAATCCCAGGGCTAGGTGAAGCACTAGCCCATAAGAGCTTGCTACTTCAAGGGAGTGGGGACCTTGGTCACACCTTGGAATAACTGAAAACATATGAACCCCCTAGCAACTTTAATATAAAATTAAAAGCCAAAAAAATGGGCAGAAAAAATGAACAAACAACAACAAAAGATCTTGACCACAGAAAGTTACTATGATGATAGAGAAGATCCAAACACAAACTCAGAAGACAACAAAGTCAAAATAGCCACACCCAAAACATCAAAGAAAAATGGTAATTGGCCTTAGCCCTAGAAACAATTCCTGGAAGAGCTCAAAAAGGCTTTAAAAAATAAATGAGAAAAGCAGAAGAAAAATTGCGAAAAGAAATGAGTGATGCAAGATAATCATGACAAGGGACTGAACATCTTGGTAGAAAAGTAGGCACAAAAAACACTGAAGAAAATAACACCTTAATAAACAGAATTGGAAAGATGGGAAAAGATATACAAAACTTCATTGAAGAAAATAATTCTTTAAAAAGTAAAATTAACCAAATGGGAGGCAATGTGCAAAAGCTCAATGAAGAAAATAATTCCTTAAAAATTAGAATTGGGCAAGTAGAAGCTAATGAATCCATGAGACATCAAGAAGCAATAGAACAAAATCAAAGGAATGAAAAATAGAGGAAATGGTGAAATATCTCTTTGTAAAAACAATTGACCAAGAAAATAGAACCAGGAGAAATTATTTAAGAATTATTGGACTACCCAAAAGACATGAGCGAAAAAAAAAAGCCTACATATCATTTTTCAAGAAACTATCAAGGAAATTCCCTGACATCCTAGAACTAAAGGGTAAAACAAAAATTGAAAGATACCACTAATAACCTCCTGAAAGAGATCCTAAAATGAAAGCTCAGGAATATTATAGTCAAATTCCAGGGCTCTCAGGTAAAGGAGAAATTATTGCAAAGTAACTAGAAAAGAACAATTCAAAAATTGTGAAGCCATAGTCAGAATAACCAAATATTTAGCAGCTTCTACACTGAAGGATCTGAGAGCTTGGAATATGATATTCTGGAGGGCAAAGGAGCTAAGATTAAAACCAAGAATTACCTACCCAGAAAAACTGAGTATAATACCTCAATGAAAAAATTGATATTCACTGAAATCGAGGACTTTTTTTGGTTTTATTAATTTATTTGTTTTTAGTTTTCAAGATTCATTTCCACAAGATTTTGAGTTCCAAATTTTCTCTTCCTCATCTCTCCCATTCCCCCACCCCAAGATGGCATGCATTCTGATTACCTCTTCTCCCAGTCTCTCCCTTCTATCACCCCACTCCCCCATCCTCTTCCCCCTTACTTTCTTGTAGGGCAAGATAGATTTCTATATCCCATTGCCTGTACATCTCATTTCCCAGTTGCATGTAAAAACAATTTTTAACATTTGCTTCTAAAACATTGAGTTCCAAATTCTTTCCCTTCTTCCCTCCTCACTCACTCTCATTGAGAAAGCAGGCAATTCAATATAGGTTTTACTTGTGTAGTTATGCAAAACACTGCCATTATGGTCGTGTTGTGAAAGACTCTATTTCCCTCCATCCTAAACTGCCCCCCTTTATTCTATTTTCTCCTTTTACCTTGTCTCTTTTCAAAAATGTTTGCTTCTGACTACCCCCTCTTCCAATCTGCCTTCCCATCTAGCATCCCCCCCCCATGCCCTTCCTTCCTACTTTCCTGTAGGGTAAGATACCCAATTGAGAGTGTGTTATTCCTTCATTAAGACAAATCTGATGACAGTAAGATTCATTCATTCCCTCTCACCTCCCTCCTCTTTCCCTCCACTTTAAAAGCTTTTTGTTGCTTCTTTTATGTAAGATGATTAACTTCATTCTATCACTCCCTTTTTCCTTCTCCCAATATATTCCTTTTCACCACTTAATTTTATTTTTAGATATCATATATATATACTCCAACTGCCCTAATACGGAGAAAGGTCTCACGAATTACAAATATCATCATTCCATGTAGGAATATAAACAGTTCAACTTTAATAAGTCCCTTATGATTTCTCTTTCCTGTTTACCTTTTCATACTTCTCTTGATTATTGTATTTGAAAGTCAAATTTTTTATCTAGCTCTGGACTTTTCATCAAGAATGCTTGAAAGTCCTCTATTTCATTGAATTTCCATTTTTCCCCTGAAGAATTATACTCAGTTTTGCTGGGTAGGTGACTCTTGGTTTTAATCCTAACTCCTTTGACCTACAGAATATTATATTCCATGCCCTCCAATCCCTTAATGTAGAAACTACTAGATCCTGTGTTATCTTGATTGTGTTTCCACAATACTCAAATTGTTTATTTCTGGCTGCTTGCAATATATTCTCCTTGATCTGGAAACTTTGGAGTTTGTCTACAATATTGCTAGTTTTCCTTTTGAGACACTGTTAATGGGGTTGTGAATTAATTCAACCATTCTGGAGTACAATTTGGAACTATGCCCAAAGAACCATAAAACCATGCAAATGGTTTGACCCAAAAATAGCACTACTAGAGCTTCATCCCAAAGAGATTTAAAAAAAAGGAAAAAGATCAATATGTACAAAATTATTTTTAGTAGCTCTTTTAGTGGTAGCAAAGAATTGGAAACTGAGAGGCTCCCCAACAGTTTGGGCATGGCTGAACAAGTTCACATGTTTGTGATGTAATAATAAAGTACTATAAGAAATGCTGAGAAAGGTGCTCTCAGAAAAACCTGGATTTATGTACACTAGTACAAAGTGAAATAAGCAGAATCAGGAAAACATTGTAAACAATAACAGCAATATTGTACAATGATCAACTGTGAATGACTTAGCTGTTCTCAGCAATACAATGATCTAAGATGATTCCAATGGACTAATGATGAAAAATTCTATCCATTTAGAGAAGAAACTGATGGAGTCTGAAAGAAGATTGAAGCATACTTTTTTTAAAGCTTTCTTCATTTTTCTTTTTTTCCTGTTTTTCTTCCTTTTTATGTTTGTTTTGTCTGTGTTATCTTTCATAATATGACTAATGTGGAAATATGTCTTGCCTAACTACACATGTCTAGCCTATATAAAATTTTTTGCCTTCTCAATGAAGAAGGAAGGGAGGGAGGGAAGAGGTAGAGAATTTGGAATTCAAACTTTTAAAAAATGTTTGTTTTGATATACAATTGGGAAAAATAAAATATTAAATAAGAAAAAGAACAAATAGGTCATTTTACATTTCCATTTTCTTTGATAATATAAATCTAGTAGTGGTATTGCTGGTCAAGGAGTATGCAGTTTTCAGCCCTTTGGAATAGTTCTAAATTGTTCTCCAGAATAGTTGGACTAGTTCACAATTCACCAACAGCGCATTAGTATCCCATCCCAATTTTTCCAAATTCCTTCAGCATTTGTCATTTTCCTTTTCTGTCATGTTAACCAATCTCATAGATGTGAGGTGCTAGCTCAGTTATTTTAATCTGCATTTCTCTAAGCAGTAGTAATTTAGTGCATTTTTTCATATGAGCATTGATAGTTTTGATTTCTTCTGAAAACTGCCTGTTTGTGTCCTTTGGCCATTTATTCACTAAGGAAGGGCCCTTATTTTTTTAAAAACAAAATTTGGCTCAGTTCCCTATATATTTGAAAAATGAGGCCTTTAGCAGAGAAAATTGCTGCAAAATTTTTCCCCCAGTTTCCTGTTTTCCTTCTAATGTTAGCTGTATTAGTTTTGTTTGAGCAAAAGGTTTTTAATGTCATGTAATGAAAATTATGCTTTGCTTCCTATAATCCTCTCAATCTTTTGTTTGGTCATAAATTCTGTTTTTATCCATATATCTGACAGGTACCTTTTTCATGTTCCCCTAATTTACTTAGAATATCATCCTTTATGTCTAAGTCATTTATTAATTTTTTATCTAATCTTGATATATGGCGTGAGATGTTGGTTTATGCCTAGTTTCTGCTAAACTGTTTCCAATTTTTCCATTAATTTTTGGCAATGTTGAGTTTCTATCCCAAAAGCGTGGATTTGGGGGTTTACCAAACAGTAGATTACTACAGTCATTTACTGCAGTGAAATGTGTACCTAATCTACTCCACAGATTCACCACTCTATTTCATAGCCAGTATCATATGTTTTGATGATTAGCATTTTGAAAGATAGCTTGAACTCTGGAACTGCTAGGCTGCCGCCCACATTTTTTTCATAAATTCCCTCAATATTGTAGGCCTTTTGTTCTTCCAGATGCATTGTTACTATTTTTTCTAGTTCTATAAAATAAATCTTTGGTTGTTTAATTGGCATGGCACTGAATAAGTAAAGGTAGAATTGTCATTATATTATATTGGTTCAGCCTACCCATGAGCAATTAATATTTCTCTAATTGTTTAGATCTGTCTTCATTTGTGTAAAATGTATATTTCAATTGTACCCATGTAATCCCTCAGTTTGTCTTGACAAGTAAAACTCTAATCCTTGTGATATATTGCTATGATCTCTCTTCTAGTATTTTATTTAAAATTTTTGTATCAATATTCATTAAGGAAATTGATCTCTAGTTTTTTTTCCTCTGTTTTTTTCTTCTTGGTTTAGTATAAAAACCATATTTGTGTCATAAAAGGAATTTGATAGGACTCTTTCTTTACCTATTTTTTCAAATAGTTCATATAACATTGGGATTAATGGTTCCTTAAGTGTTTGATAGAATTCACTTGTGAATCATTTGGTCATGGGAATTGTTTATGGCCTGCTCAATTTCTTTTTCTTCCAAGTTGATGTGAATGTTTTTGGCTTGAGAGCCCTCAAAATTGTTGATGCTTCTGTCACCACCACCTAGTCCCATCAATGATGTTTTATCCATGTAGACTCCAAGCCAGCCTTCTCTCCCATGTCACAGATCTCTGTTTCTGCCTTCCTATGTTGCCTTGGGCTGGAAGAGCGTCTCACTCTGATCTTTTGTTGGCTTTGTCACTCTAGAATTCAATGTGAGG
Source organism: Phalanger gymnotis (assembly GCA_028646595.1). NCBI lineage: Eukaryota > Metazoa > Chordata > Mammalia > Diprotodontia > Phalangeridae > Phalanger > Phalanger gymnotis. The sequence continues at coordinate 12,410 of JAQQSZ010002675.1, forward strand.
CATTATTTTAAAATTTTATGGAGGAAAATGTTGGGAGAGCTCAGGTGAATGCTTTCTTTATTCCACCACCTTGGCTCTGCCACCAGAAGTTCTATTTTGAGTCTTTCTGAAATCTTCCCCCAATCTGTAGATCCAAAGACATCACTCAGTAAGCACAACAAAAACTCTATGCTCCAGCCAGAATGAAGTACCTACTCCCCTCCAAAATTCCATGTATCTTCCTACCTACATAACCATTCCTCTCTTTCCTTTCTTTTAATGCTTCTGCATCACTTCTTTCCTTTGCTGACACATAAAGTGATAGTTTTCTCTTGTTAAATCTTGCAGTACAGAAATGAATGAAAAAAATGAATGAATGAATGAAAAATTTATTAATGCTTACTATGTGAGATTCATTACATTAAGCAGTGAGAGTGCAAATAAAAAAAAGTAAGACAGTCTCTGCTCTCAAGGAGCTAACATTCTAATGGGGGAGACAAAGCACATAGAAGGTTTCAGCTGTAAGTCAGATGAAAAGGTTACAGTTCTCTTTAGGGTGCAATGGCAAAATAGATAGTGATGCCTTTATGATATTTCCACTGATAAAATCATATCATTTTCTAATGTTGAACCATTTGACAATGGATTTTGGTAGTAAGAACTTCCTTTTCTGGGCCTCTAATTGATGTGACTTACAGACACTGAAAGATCAGTTGTCAGGCTGCATTTTTACATGGGTTGATTCCCAGGATGATGACTGTGGGTACTGGGCTCGAAGAACTGCTATACAACTCATTTGGTACAAAATCACATTCTAAGCTGCAAAACTACTTTCATTACTCTTTGTCTTATTTAATGTTGGTGTTCTTTGACCTTTCACATTTGCATATCTTATCTCTCCAACTAGATTTCAAGTTCTTTGAAGGTATAGATAGGATATGAGAATATATAAAAATAAAGAGCGAGAAGTCTTTTTAAAAAGCCTTACTTTTTTGGGTTATGGGTCATGGAATGCTTTGGCAGTCTGGTAAAGCTTATGGACCCCTTCTCAGTATGATGTTTTTAAAATGCACAAATACAACTCTTAGAATTATAAGACAACCAATTAGTTTGAAATAAAGATGTGTCTTATTTTTCCAAACCAAGTTCAAAGACCACACTTCCACCAAAATCTGTCCTTTAAGTCTGTAGACACCTAGGTGAGAACATTTATTCTAGGTGACTAGTATTTCATTCCATCCATTCAATAAATATTTTATTTCAACTACGTGATGCTATGCCAGGCACCGAGAATTTTTTTAAATGTATAACACAGTGGTTCCTTCCCCAAAAATGAAATGTAGACAAATAATTACAAGATAGCATCATGTCACATGTGTAGTACAGTTGGTTGGTTGTTGTCCTTTGTTCTCAAAGAGGACCAAAATGACATCACTATGCTAGAGTCAAGTTTCAATGTGTTTGACTGTGGCTGATCAGACCAATATGAGCTCAGGATGCTCTGCCACTGGTTGAGCACAAATAGTCTGTGTGAACATTTGGGCTGGATACACTAAATTTGGGCATCTTGCATTTCCTTTCAGCTATTTCAATTTTGCTTTGCTTACAGAGCACAGAACCTTCTCTGATGTGGGCACACCATGCTGAGTGGTACTGTGCTAGTGTCTCCCATGTGTAGAAGGAAGGCCAAATTTATGATCTCAAATATAATCATGTATATGTTTGAATGGTTTGAAATCGCAAGGTATGAGAGATTCTCTAAGTAGAAAACAACATAAAAATTTATTTAGGCCCCACCACAGCAGATCCATGAACCAGCCGCCCCATTCTGACATCTTGACAAAAAGACTCCAGGCCCAGAAAGCCCACCTCACAAGAGTAACCAGGAGGCCACAGAAAAACAAGATAGTATTTAGCCAAATCATTTTTACTGGCCTCAAGTTCCTGCTCACACTCCTGGGTCTACACATGGGTCACTCTGCTTCCGCAGCTTCCTGCTTCCACACCTTCCACTTCTGCTGTAGTTGTCTCTTGGCTCACCTTTCCTTGCAGCTGAGCTTCTGGCGTTCTCAAGCCCCGCCTCAACGACCACTGGTTCCCGAGTTGGCCCCCCTTAAGTCCTGAATCTATACCCACACAGGTTTCACACCTGATAGGGCTTTGGGCCTGGGGCTTAGCACTTAACAGCTGAAAGTACTTCCACTCAAAAGAAACAAAAGCCATGCTAAGGAGATAATTTTGCTTAACAACACGCTCCACCCCTTGTTCTAGGATACATAATTTAATCAGCCAT